>VZRF01008003.1:0-77554 GCA_013396875.1 Vireo altiloquus
TGAGAAGCTCAGTGTGACCCAGCAGTTGGTCTCTGGCAGCCCAGAAAGCCAAGCCCAGCCTGGGCTGCATCCAGAGCAGGGTGGGCAGCAGGTGAGGGAGGAGGTTCTGCCCCTCTGCTCTGCTCTGGTGAGGCCCCACCNCCCACCCCGAGCTCTGGGGCCCCCAATGTAAGAAGGATGTGGAGCTCCCTGAGTGAGTCCAGAGGAGGTCACAAAGATGATCAGAGAGATGGAGCACCTCTGCTCTGGAGACAGGCTGGGAGAGCTGGGGGTGTTCAGGGTGGAGAAGAAAAGGCTCCAGGGAGAACTCAGAGTCCCTTCCAGTGCCTAAAGGGGCTCCAGGGGAGCTGGAGAGGGACTTGGGACAAGGACATGAAGTGACAGGACAAGGAGTAACGGCTTCAAACTGAAAGAGAGATGGTTTAGATTTTATAATAGGAGGAAATTCTATATTCAGAGGTTGGTGACACAGGTTTTTCAGGGAATCTGTGGCTGCCCCATCCCTGTCCACATCCAGGCTGAACTGGACTTGGAGCCACTTCTCTGAGTTTGGTGGCATAGGCAAACTTGCTGAGGATACACTGCCCCATCATCCAGGTCATCAGTGAAGATGTTAAACAGGGCTGGACTCAGTATTCGCTGGTTTTATCACCTCCAGGTGCAAGAAGACCTTTCTCCATGTTGCTGTTCCCAGAGGTGCTCTGTCCTTCCTCACCAATGTCTCAGTTCATCTTTCCAGCTTTGGTTCAGAGCTACTCCCTTGTCTGGCCCAACAGGAGTGAAAAGAATGTTTTCCTCCCTGTCTTTTTGCAGCAGCTTTGCAGAATTGAAGGATTAAGTCTTCCCATCAATCTTCCCTTCTCTAGGAAAAGCAACCCCATTTACTCAATCTTTCCTATCAGGTTATGTTTTCTTGACCTGTTGTCATTCTCCGAGTTCCCTCCAGACTCTCTTCATTCTCTGACAAAATCCTTGCTGGGGCTCGTTGCCTACAGCTGAGGACTCCGCAGTGCGGGGTCAAGCAAAAGGTTTGTTTCCCTTGTCGAGAAGATTGTAATCCTATTTACACATCCCGTGATGATGCCTGCCACTGTAACAGGAAATGTCACTGCAGATCCATGTCCAGCCTGGAGTCTGTGGCATCCATCCATCCTTCTCTGCAGCGCTGGCCAGCAGCTCCCCATCCTCTGCTGGTGCTCTTGTTTGCTCTTTCTAAATTCAGGCCCCTGCAGTTGACCTGGATTGTGCAGCTCCTTATTTTCTTTTTTGCACATCACTTCTGGTTTGTTAAGATTGTTCTGGAGCCTGGAGATGTCATCTAACTCCCCTGTTGGGTGCTGTGTGTGCATTTCACGAGGGTAATTCCTGTTCCATCATCCAGCTCACTGCTCAAAAGACACATGGGGAGAGCAGAGTATGGTGGACACCACACAGATTTTTCTTTGGTTACGGCACCAGTCCACTGGGAACATTTAATGGCTTTAAACGGAAAGAGAGTAGGTTTAGATTAGGTATTAGAGAGAAGTTCTTTACTGTGGGGGTGCTGAGGCTCAGATTGCTCAGAGAAGCTGTGGCTGCCCCATCCCTGGAATTGTTCAAGACCAGATTGGATGGGGCTTGGAGCAACCTGGGATAATGGAAGGTGTCCCTGCCCATGGCAAGGGGTTGGAACCAGAGGATTTTTAGGGCCCTTCCAACAGAAACCATTCTATGATTCTATGATTTTTCTAATTAAAAAAAAAAAAAAAAAATCCCTGCACCTCAAATCCATTTCTTTGGCCATGTAAACGTGAGAGCATATCAGGATAATATCAGCTGTTTCTCTGTGAACTCCACTGCCTGCTAACTTCTATAAGAGTTGAAAGTTGGTTTGACTTCTTGCTGGCTGAAAAGTGGCTGTCATTCTGGTTTTTACCATCGTATACTTTCAGTGGCTTATTCCAGTGTTTTTTCGGGAAATGGGAAAAAAACAGGTGAGTTTGCAATTTTCTTGCTCTTCTTTTCTCCGCCTGTTTAGTAAATAGGCACATTTAGGGTCCTCCAGTCTGCCAAGAGGGCCATGAATGGCTCCGATGCTGCTTCAGGTATCACAGGAGGAAAATTGCAGGATCCCAGCAGTAGGAAAGAACCTCTGGAGTCATCCTGTCCAACCCCCTCCTGAAAGCAGGGTCACCTAGAGCAGGCTTCTCAGGCACATGATCAGTCAGGGCTTGAATATCCCCAAGGTTGGGGACTCCACAGCCTCTCTGTGCAGCCTGGGCTGACATTTGATGACTCTCACCATAAAAAAAACCCCACGAAATAAGAAGAAAAGCCAGTCCAACCCCAAAACAAACAGGCTTTTATTTTTCTTTTTGAAGTGGAATTTCCAGTATTTCAATCCCTCTTGCCTCTTGTCCTGTCACTGAACACCACCAGGAGGAGTCTGGCTCTGTCGTGTTTGCTTCTTTCCATCAGGTATTTATACACCTTAATACCACCACATCCTTCTCCTCTTCAGGATGAACAGTCCTACCTCTCTCAGCCTCTCCTCATACAGGAGATGCTCCCATCCCCTGACCATCTTTATGGTTGCTCACTGGATTCTCTCCAATATATCCATGTCTCTCCTACTTTCCCATTTTTTCCCAGTATTGTCTGGAAAGAAATGTTCCAGCTCATGTCCTTCTCAGCCAAACTCATCTTTAAATACGTATCACTTGTCTGAAGTGCTGTTGTGGTTTAATGCCAGCTGGCAAAATAAGCTCTCCACAGCCACTCCCTGCCATCCCCAGCAGGCTGGTGGAAATGAAGTGGATAAGTGAAAGTGAGAAAGCTTGTGGGTTGAGATAAGAACAGTTTAATGATTGAGATATAATAGTAAAATAATAATAATAATAAAGCTATTATTTCTTCCATGCTGAAATCTCACCTTTCATTTCCACCACTAATGTTGCACACCCAAGAATCTCTAAATGGAGACTGATGGGTACAGAACTTTTAAACTATTTTGTCTCCTTGGTTTCACCTGCCAATATCTTTCCCAGTCCAAGAAATTTGGACCAACTCTTTCCTTGAGATCCTACATCCTACTGTTCTAGTCATGGCATGGTTGGCTCCTACAGGATATACAAAACAAGAATAGTTGAATTCATTCAAATACAAATTCATGCCCCTGGCAGGATAGTTGTCCTTTTAGTCTGTCTTGGATGTGGTTATTCTTTTATTTGTATTTTAGGTGATGAGGATAAAGCTGTGATAAAATCTTTTTTTCTTCTTCCTTTTTCTTTTTTTTTCCCTCTTTGTCTAGTACGTTGGGAAATGCTTGTTCCAATTTGTACAAACTGCCTTCACAGTAAATTGGACAAGTCTCCCCGAGGAGCCGTAGACAAAAGAGTTGGGAAGTGTCATGGGGTTGGGGAGGGAAATGCTTTTATTGCCAATCAAATTAAAGGCATTTAGATCTGCTCTTAAATTTTCCTGTAAATATACTGCTGTGGGGTAAGAATGTGGCTCCAGAGCTGTGTGAATAAGGGGTATTTCAACAGCTTGATAGAATGGGGTGGGAGATGGCTGCTGCTGAAAAGGATAGTTAAGCTACAACAAAATACTTCATTTTCAATTCTTTCTGTTTTTCCTCCCTTACAAGGAGAAAAAGCTTTAAAATGGAAACATGTCCTGAAAATGATAAATCAACATGAAACACTCGGAGTGCTCTAAAAGCCCTCCTTCTCTCCCCCTTTCACACCACTCTGTTGGAGAAAAAATAGACACATTCACTGTTTGCCAAACAACACTTGCCCAGTTGTAATCAAGTCATTTTACAACAAGGTGTAGAATTTTACTCCGTGTTTGTTGCCTGTGGCCTTGGAAAAGTCATAGCAGGATAGATTTCCGCTTGCTTATCTCTAAAGAGAGAGGGTGGGTAAGGAGCAGTCTCTGTACAGAGGCTGTTTCCAAGCTATTTGGTTGTCCCACATCCCTGCTTGCAGTGGTCTTAAACTGTGGGAGATAAAGAAAATAAGATAATTTCTTATCTCTGCCCAGACACTTTCTTGTAATCATCTTCCATGTGCCCGTATTTCCCCAGGTAAGAGTTTTGGTGGATCTTGGGTTGCATTTTGTGATGAAGGTTGTGTTGGTAGTTCTGAGCTCAGCTGAGACCTGGGAGAGAGTCCATCACAGACTCCTCAGCTGAATCTTCAGCTGCCTCTCTTAATGTTTTGTGGTCGTGATCAAGAATTTCCATCCAGACACCAAAGAATCACAGGATGGTTTGGGTTGGAAGGAACCTTAAAGATCATTTAATTCCAACTCCTTGCCATGGGCAGGGACACCTTCCACTAGATCAGGTTGGTCCAAGCCCCATCCAAAGAACTTGGCTTTGAACACTTCCAGGGATAGAAGTGCCACAACTTTTCTGGAAAACCTTTGCCAGTGACTCACCACGCTCTGAATGTAGAGTTTCTTCCAAATATCCAATCTAAACCTACCCTCTGTCAGTTCAAAGTCATTACCCTTTGCTCTACCACTCCACGCCCTGCTAAAAAGTCCCTCTCCACCTCTCTTGCAGACCCTCATGAGCTACTGGAAGTTGCTCTAAGCTCTCCTGGTTGAGAGTACAATTGTAGGGTGTATTTCCATGGATCTCAAGGTTTTGCAGTTTTACACGGCTGGCACAATGGATTGTTTTGCTGTTGAGTATCTCACAAACCCTTGGTTTACAAGTTTTCTCCTTGGTTCCTCTGGTTTGCTCCATTTTCTGTCTCCTTGAAGCACACTCCACCCTCACCCTCTCTCTGGCTGCTCGGGCTCTCACAGCTTGGCTTCCACAAGTTTGGGCTGAAGGCTGTTTCTCTAAAATGAAGGATTTCTGGCCCGAGGGCACCTGCAGCCTCTCAAATGTGTGTACGTGGTACACTGAGGCTGGCTGGGGAAGCTGCACTCTGGATTTTCTCCACTTTTAATGGATTTAGCTGCCAACCATTGCTCTCTCAAGGCAGTTGCACTTTCGTCCTCTTTCATGTGTCTGGCCCTGTTAAGGGAGGATGGTGAATGATTTCTTTTGGTGCCAGAGTTTTGCTGTCTGGTGAATCTCAGCACTGATTTTTTTTTTTTTTTGCTTGGTTTTGAAACTCTGAAAGAGGAAAAAAGGAGAATGAAGTAGAACGGGTGCCTGAGGCCATCAGGCTGTTCCCAGTACAGCACAGAACTGGGATTTTATGGTGCTTTGCTTTCCATGGAGGACAAACCGAAGGAATAGTTGCAAGTGTCAGTGTCAGTGCATCCCAAAAGAGACTTTAGCCCTTTCCTGAGATATTTGTCAATGAGGACATCATGTGACCATTGTGTGGTCATGTGCCACAGAAAGTGGAGGCCATTCCCAGCTTTTTGCATGTCAGAGGGAAAATGGCTGGTCCAGAACATGAGAAATTTGAATATCCAAGCCCGGAATGAAGCACTGCAGCTCATGTCATCCAGCCTAACTCCCCAGCATCATTCTGAGCACAAGAAAGACATGGACCTGTTGGGGCAAGAGCAGAGGAGATGAACCAGCTCTGCCCTAAAGAAAGACTGTGCAGTTGGGGTTGTTCAGCCTGGAGAATAGAAGGCTCTGGGGAGTCCTTAATGGAAGTGGCCTTTCAATACTTAATATAAGAAATATGAAGGTAGACTTTTTAGCAGCACCTGTAGTGATAGGACAATGGTTTTAAACTAAAAAATATTAGATACAGAATAGTTATAATGAAAAATTTTATTTTATTTTATGGTAAGGTGACTAAAACACTGGACCAGGATGCTCCATCACTGGAAGCATTTCAGGCCAGGGAGGTTGGACTAGCTGACCTTGAAGGTTCCCTGCCAACCCAAGCCATTTTGATTCTGCCATCACACCAAAGGTGTTGCAATTCTTGTTGGATTGTAACCTCTTTTTGTGGTAGAAACACCTGTTTGGGGTGGTTTTTTCATAGCCTTGGTGTAAGAAAGCAGAATCTGGGTTTGGGCCTGTATAATTTCCCAGCTCACACAGCACCTTTATCTCTCCTCTTCCTTTGCTGCCATCATCTCCATGCCTTAGAGTTGAATTCTTTTGATACCGAAGCCCTGGGACACTGTTGAAATGCTGGAGGATATCTGGGCAAGGCATTTCTGTGGATAAGGAGATGGAAAGGAGGAAGAAGTTGTCTTCCTCTGACTGCTGCATTTATTTCATTCTGCTGCTGCTACCTCAGGCCTTTCAGATTTTTTTTATTTTTAAATTTTTTTTATTTTTTTTTAACCAGCAAGGCAAAATAACTCTGGCTCCAATATTTCTACTGAAGGCCCAGGAGCTTGTAGCAGCAAAGTGTCTCTTTTGAGAGCTCATCAGGACTGCAGTGTGATGGATAGACTCCAGACAGCTGTGTACTGGTAATGTTCCAGAAGACAGCATTACCTTTTTTTTTTTGATTGAGTACTTAAATCTTTGCCTTCCAGCTCGGGATCTCAAAGCCCTTTGTGAACAGGGAGGAATTAAAAGTTGCCCTTTATCAGTGGAGAAGATAAGACACAGGGAGGTCAAATGACTTGCTCGCCCTCAACATCATTTCTAGTCCAGAAGACCTGGATTTTAGTGTTTTTAATTTTTTTTGCAGGTGGGCATCCTGAAGTTTGGAGATTGCCCTGTATCTTTTATTTGCCTTTTCAGTCCTCTTTTTTTCCTTAGACTACTGGGGTTTAACTGACTTTTAATGGGGCTGTGCTTGTCTTTTTCTCTGTTTTTTAGGTTCGAAGTGCAATCCCGCATCCATCACTATCCAGAAAATGTCTTATGGATCCATTGATGGGAGTGGATTTGGGAGCAGGAACCCATTTGGAGGCCCTTCGAGACAAGGCTATCAACCTCTCGGTGAAGTATTGATCCCTTGCTGTAATTTATTCCACCTGACTCCCCGAGGGCTGAAGTTTGACTTGCTCAGGTTCAGTATGGCTTCTGTATAAATATCACACCCTCACCAGGGGTCACTTCTGACACTGCTTTTCAAAGGTGAAACCCAAACTTTTTCGGTTTGATTTGTGTGTTTGAGGCCCAACATCTTACCCTGCTCAGGATTTGAGGCTGCAACGTGAGAGAGCAGCACTAATGAGAGTTTTGGGGGACCAGAAGGAGAAGTGCAGAATATTCTCTAAACTGGCTTGTGCCTTTTCTCATCTCGCCATCACCTTTACAAGAAGTTTGTCTCAATGGTTGTCCTAGGGCTGGCTGATGGTAGGAGTAGATGAGAAGATGTACAAAATGCAGTGGGCTGTGCTTTCCCAGAGAATAACTTTGCTGTGGAAGCTGCTTGAATCTGAGAAACATGCTTGGATGTGGCAAACAGGATCAAAAACCCACTCAGGAAATGCTGAAACCATAAACACTGGCTTGCAGATGGCTGTGGAGTCTTTCTTCGTGTCATTTTTTTAAGCAGAGGCCAGACCAGCTGTGGGGCTAATCTGGGCTTGTCTAGTCTGGCTTTAAGGAAGTCTTTTTATCTGGAACTTATCCTTCATTTTAAAAAAAAAAAAGGCTTGCTCTTGTAACATGGCAAAGAGTTCTCTTTTCCTTTTCTCACCAGGGAAGAACATCACCCCTCTCTCCACTTGCCTTTGATTTCAGCTGGGCTGTTCATTGACACAATGTGATTTGGTGTTCGTGTTTTGAGGGTTGCAAATGTTCTCTGGGAAGCATTTCTTTGTTTTGCAAATAGCTGTTCTCCCTGGATGCAAATATGAAAAAAAAAAAAAAATAGAAGTTTCTCTTGGGTTTCTGCTTTCTTACAAATTTCAGTTTAATTTTGATTTTGTTTCTTTGAACAGGAAGAAGGTATTAAAATAAGTGTGAGTTGTCTGTTCAGTTGTAAATAGTGATTTTTAGGCAATTCTGCAAGGCAAAATTAAAGTCATAAAAGCAAGGAAGAATGGGATATTTGGGCACAATCAAAGAACCATAAGAAAAGAGAATTGAAATGTGGACTAGAAAAATGAGGAATCTCAGTGCATTGTAGCTTAGATTTTTAAAAAAATGACTATTTATTGTGTTACATGAAAGACCTGCTGTTTTTAATGCAATTTCACAGAATAACTCAAGACACTTGAAATCTCTAAATATTCGAAGAGATCCCTCATTGTGCCCAGCTTGCCCACGGTTTGGCAGTTGGAGCTGTGATGCTGAAGCCACCCTTAGTGGATGCCAAAGAGGAGCTGGTGTGGAAAAATCAGCTTTTTTGGAGCAGCCATGGTGTGTTGGCTGCCCAGCAGAGCCTGTTGATGCTCTGGATTATGGCTGGGAGTTGAGTGCTGGTTTCCCCCTCAGGCATGCACACATCCTGTCCGGTGGCATTGCCATGGACACATCTCCAGGGTCCTTCAGGATGGATTTTCCCAGCCAGACAGAACTGGTTGGTACCTTAGCCAGGCACCCCTGTGGAAAAGATAGTGAGGGGAGGAACCTGTTTGGTTCCCACTGACCAAGGCACCTTGGAGAAGTTTCCTTTCTGTGTGTCTCAGTCAGAGGTGGGTTTGTTCAGCCTGGAGAGAAGAAGGTTTAGGGGAGACCTTTTCACTGGGTTCCAGCATTTAAAGGGTGGCTACAAATGAGGTGAAGACTCTGTTTTCACATGGAAAAGATGTAGGATATTGGGTGCAAGTTACTCCTGGGGAGATTCAGTTGTCAGAGACTCAGACAAGAGGAAAATATTTTGCAATGAGAACAATCAGCCTCTAGAATAATCTCCCCAGGGAAGTGGTGGATTCTTGAATGCTGGACAATTTTAAAGTTCAGCTGGATGAGGTGCTGGGCCATCTTGTCCAGGCTGTGCTTTTGCCAAGAAACATTGGGTCAGATGATCCTTGAGAGGTTCCCTTCCAACCTGTCATTCTGTTCTATGCTCATCTGAACCTGTGTCCCTTGTGCCACAGAAGGCTGTCACATTGGATGCCTTTTGTCATACTATCCCCAAATATTGCCATTAATTAAGCGTCAGGACACGGTAATGCAACACTAATTATCTGCCTCCTGCTTCTGGACGATGGATGACTGGTTTGCTAAGAAAAATTGGCTTTTGTGTTAGATCATGGCCTGGCTGGAACAAAGGAGCGTGGCCTTCCCTCTGGGTTTCATTTCTCTGCTCTCAGCAGGGGCAGACCTTGATGGGAATGTTCTGTGTGTGCTTTAAACCTCTCCCTCTTTTCACAGATAATAAATAAATAAATAGAACCAGGTAATGAGGCTGGTTTGGTTTTTATCCTTTTTTCTTTTTAATATTCTCTGTATCCTTTACACAGATACTTGTAGTTTTGTAGCTTCATATTGTAGCTTAGTTTCAACATTTTCCTAGGCAGAAAGATAAGACAAATTCCAAGATCCCTGTGCTATCTTGGTTCTCCTTAGAAACCAAAGCTGAAACCATCTTTCCAAGACACCCTTTTGTAAACAGGGCCTGGATCTCATCCTAAAAGGGAAGAATCTAGAAGGTACTAAACCTGGGGGAATTACTTCACCAGGCAAGTTCCTAACTGGGGGGTTCTTGTCAGATATGGTGATTTGCAGAATCTATAAAAATTGTACATGTGTTAGGCGTCTTCGGCCTTTTCTACCTGACGAATTTGTGCACCTGAGGATCCTCATACAAAGGTACCTTTTTTGTCACCCTAACTGTGTCTGACTTGTATTTTAGGAGAAAAAGGCATCAGTATCACTGCAGGTAAATGTCCAGCAGTGGTCCAGTGGATATTCAATGTCCAACAGAAAACCCTGAGATGCAGCAGCATTAAAGGTGACAGGTGTGGAACTGCTTCATCTGTAATATAGAGAGCAAAGAAAAGGGGGCTTAGGCTTTGTTTGGTTTTGTTTAATGAAGGGTGATACTGCCTTGGGGGTTTCCTCTGTGCTTATGCATCTGTTTGTCTTGGCTCTGTCTCCTCCATGCTCGATCCAAATGTGCTGCCAGGATGGGAAAGTTTAATTACTTGAAGGTGATCCCCTCTTGGCTCCAGGCTGATGTCGTGATGGATGGACTCAGAGCCCATCCTCAGGCCATGTGGAAGTTAACCTTGCTGAGCAGCCTAATTAGAGAGATCCACAGACTTCATCTGTAGCAGTTTGGAGAGGAATCCCAAAGTAGTGTTTTCGGGTTTGCCCTGGATACCTTAGTGTCAGAAAACTCTAGCTCAGACTCTGGTTTTGATGGTGGATATCCAGGATTTCTTGGGGAAAACAAAAACAAGGTGATTTTTTTTTTTATTTTATTACCACTACATGTCAGTATTGGCAGGTTTTAGGAGGAGAGAGAGAGAGAAGCTCAGCAGAACTCAGATGTTCTGTAGCCTTAACCAAGGGGCACCCCAAGGTGTGTCACAAGCAGGATCACCAGGATTTCCTGGAGTAGAGCACTTTGGGGGTTTGGTTGAGCCACTGAAGGACACCACGAGTGGCAAGTGGAGGCATAAGCCATGTCCCTGTTTTGCAGCTGGGAGTTACAGCCTCCTCCACCAACATCTGCTTTTCATATGCTCATTCTGATCCCCAAAATCAGTGTAAACCCCTGTGTTCCCCTGTTTCCTTGCAGGAACTTCTCTGGGCTTCATCTGGGCATTGCTGTTGCCTGGACAGATTAGAAAGCAGGTAGTAGAAAGTTACTGTTTTGAGGTTTTTTCTTTTTGTTTTTAAATATAAACCTGAGAAATGGAAAAGATTCACTTCAAAAATATTATTTTTTAAGTAATGTGATGTGTGTAAGATGAACAGAGACCAAACACTGCGCAGCAGTAGGAATTGAACTCTGGTTTCTTACTGTATGCAATCTGCACTCTACCATGTTCAGACTATCTTCCCATAACCATCTTTTTGTGAGGAAAGTGAACAAAACCTGCTTTACACAAGGAGGCTTATAGGTCAGAGAATTTAAATAGCTTGGATTAAAATTCCACAAGACAGGAAATTTTTAACACTGCTTTTATTAACCTTACTGTAACCTGGACGTTAAATGCCAGCTCTGGAAAGGTGAGGTTAATTTCATATTCCAGCAGTGCATTGCTTCCAGGTGAGCTCAAGGGACTGCTGGGTCAGTGCTTAATTTGGCTGTGACTTCATTTAGAACATTTTCCCTTCAGTCTCTCCTCAAGATTTTGTGTGGGACAGTGGTTAAAGTTGTAATCAAGACACATCACATGTGAGTCTTTCTCCTGGTTGGATAGAGTTGGTTATCTTGTCACTGAACGAAATGAGATTGGTCCCTGCAGGCTGTCCTTGGCACTGTTTTCTGGGTATAAATCACCTAATTATCATTTTAATACTTAACAGTTGTTAAATGTTTATTTCTAACATTTTTTTTCCTGGAATCACGTCTATAATTTTCTTTGCCCTCCCCTCTCTATGTCTCACTTGCCTCTGTGCTGTACCAAGCAGCTCTTGGGTGGAAAGTCATGTGCCAGTGCTGGCAGTGCTGTCACTGACTTGTCATGGAATTTTTTAGGTGGGAAAAGACCTCTGAGATCCTCAAGTCCAGCTATTAACCCAGCACTGCCAGGTCTACCACTAAACCATGTTCCCAAGTGCCCCATCTGCAGCTCTTTTAATCCCTGTGGGGATGGTGACTCAGCCTCTTCCCTGGGCTGCTCGTTCCAGGGCTTGACAACCCTCTCGGTGAAGACTTTTTCCCAAATATCCAACCTAAATATCCTCCTTACAGATGAATTGCCCTTCTCTCCTCTCCAATCCTATTTTCCTCATTTTCTTGAAGTTTTGGAAAGTGATTTGTCCTTAAAAAGCCATCATGGGGTTCATGGTTGCCTCGAAGTTTGGCAGAGTCACAGAGCTCATGAAAAAAGTGATGGGAGGGAGATGTTTGTAACCCCTTTGGTGGGGTGGGGATGGCAGAAGCTCTGTTTTGAACACAAAACTCACTCAAAAGCTCGGGTACAAACCAGCACCGTGGCCTGACCACCACGTGGCCTCACTGCAGCCCTAGGTGTGGTGTCAAACTGTGGGAAGGAATCCACTGCCAGCTCCACATCTCGATACTCCAGGCACAGAACAACCTCCTGAGTACACGAGGAGTCCCCCTGAGGTTAATTAACACCGAGCAGGTGCTTAATGCTTTTGCTATATTGGGGCCTGAGCACTGCTTTAATTTTGCATCTTAAATGAAATCTAGTACTTGGAATGCTTTGCTGAGGGGAACTTGAAACCTGTGATCGTTGCAGGGTCAGGCATTGTCCAGAGGGTCTGGTGGGAGGTCCAGGTCTGGTTGTGGCAACTGTTCTTCACTGGGGCAGTGAGGAATACAATCATGGACTTACCAAATGTCCTCAGGAAAGAGTGCTAGAAAGAAAGCACTAAAAGCAATGCTAAAAGAGCGCTAAAAGCAGTGAAAGAAAGCAAGAACAAAGTTGTTGAATCTTTTGAGGAGATTTGAAGCTACTCCGCAGTATTAGGGGTGGTTTTTTCAAAGGCTGAAGTCTCAAACTGAAGGGCTGGACTATTTCACATTCAGTAATTTAAACAAAGAGTGCTTTTGGAATGGAGTCCTGTCAAGTGTGGAATTACAGAATCATTAAGGTTGAAAAAAACCTCCAAGATCACCAAGTCCAAGCTTCAAAAAAGGAAGGACTGAAGATGTGACCTTCTGTAGCACCTTTTCTCTGCCACACATAGATAGATTCACAAATATTGCTCCAAGATTACACTCTGGACTTGCCTGTAATTTAGGGAGCTCCAAACAATAACGTGGCTTGTCAAATGTTGTGTAAAACATTTCTGAGAGTCTTAATGATTGACTTTGGCTTCTAAGTATTGGGTCCCATCACATTTTCTTGAATTTATAGTCCCACAGAAGTTGAGGAGTTGGGTGTCAGGTTTAATAAGTCATTAGTAAAGTGCAGGTTAAAGTCTCAATGCAAATAATACCAAAAAAAATCATAATAAGATGATCTTTCTCACTAGACAACCCCAAAAACATTTTTATGACATCTATAGAATTATTTCGTATTGTTTCTTTGCTATTGTGCAAAACTTCCAAAAGTTATAGATTTATTTTCTTAGTCCATTTTCACTGGATTTAGAGGATTTTCTCTGCCTTACATCCAGTTCTTAGAGATCTCATGATTTAATGAATTAATAAGCCAAAACTTAAGAAAACATATTAAAGAATAATGAACAACATGTTTTATAGCGAAAGGAATTGCCAGGAGAATTAACTTTCATATACAAATTGACTTTGAAACTGTTTGTTTTGAAAACCTCTGCCCTATCCCTTCTGGCACTTTTAACATTATAATAAACGTTTTGCTATAATTTCAGTATTTCAGGAAATGTAAGTGGTTATGCATTTATTTATATGAGTGGCAAAACCAGAACACACCATTGGAATAAATAAGTATTTTAATGAAATATGTGAGTGTGAGCCGACAACTTCTTAGCAGGAAAAGAAAAAAAAGCAATGAAACCAACAAAGCAATCCAAAAACCTCTTGGGTAAAGGTAAACTTTTTTTTTTTCCTTTATCAATTTTATTTGCTAGTCTTGGTTACTCAAAGCAATTTTAATGTAAGCATGTAAAAATCACGCTGGCGGTCCCAATCTTTGTCAGAAAATCAGAAATCAAAGACACTCACCTTTCCTTAGGCATTTCAGCTGGAAATGCATTCAAACATCCTCTCAGAACAGCTTGCTTCATTTTCCACTCAATTACTGTGGAATTAGAAGTAGTTTAAGAAGATCCTCTGCCCACAGCCTGCTCATGATGTGGGTAGAGGTGCCTTGGTAGGGAAAGCAGAACAGAATGAATGTTGCTGCTGGAAAGTGTCCAGTGGAAAGTGTCCCTGACCATTGAAGGGGTTTGGAACCAGATGTTTTTTAAGGTCCTTTCCCACCCAGGCCATTCTGTGATTCTATAATTCCGTGAATTGTGGTTCCTTTAATTTCCCAGTGTGTGCCCAGACCTGGGGCTGCCCTTCTGGGATGCCTTTCCGTGTGGGTATATTTTCCTAAAGGAGAAGAGACTGCCCTGTGCTTTAGCTTCAGCTCTTGAAATGAATTTAGCTCAACCTTTTTTTTTTTCCATCTGGCTGCTCTTTCAAAAGCTTTTCTTTGTCTTGGCTGCAGAGGAAACCAAAGTTTTATAAACAAAATAAAGCTCAGCAACTGCCTCATTTGAACTTTGTACCAGTTCTTGTTTAAGCTGTTCAGACCTGGACAAGGCATCAGGGATTTTAAACTGAAAGAAGGAAGTTTTAGATGAGATGTGAGGAAGGAGTTCTTCCCTTTGAGGGTGGTGAGGTCCTGCAGCAGGTTGCCCAGAGAAGCTGTGGCTGCCCCACAAGTGTTTAAGACCAGGTTGGATGGGGCTTGGAGCAACCTGGGATAGTGGAAACTTTCCCTGCCCAGGGCAGGGGGTTGGAAGGAAATGATCTTTGATGTCCCTTCCAACCCAAACCATTCTATATTTCTATGAATCTCTGATTGATGTTCCCAAGATACTTTAATTCTGCAGATTGAATCCAATTGTGGTTTTTGAGACATTCTCAGTTTCTCGAGAGCACTTCTCCAGTTAGGAGAGCAGAGCCCTTCTCCAACAATCCATAAGGGAGTCCTTGGTATTACAAAATTCCTGCAAGTACTGCAAGGCTTCCTCAACATTTTCTGCACCACTGGGCTTTCACCCTGTGCTTTGCATCCTTGTTCTTTCCATCGTGGCAATATGCAGTGCTTGGATAGGATCTGAAGCCTGTTTTTCTTGAGCTGTGCCTGCAAAAAATCCACCTGAAACAAGATACATTTGAAATCGAGCAGTAGGATTGCTGCATGACCTTGTATGAACATCTGTCCGTGTTTGCTGAATGGGGGTCCCTGGGAAATAGGATGAGGTTGGAGCAACTCTTCTGCAGCTGTTTGCTTTTCCATCAGAGCTGTCTCTGCATGCACATCCCAGTGCTGCCCAGCGTCCTGCTGTGCCAGGCAGATGTGCTGCCACCATGGTTCAATTCTGAAACCAGGGGCAGAGCAGATCAAAGCTTATTCCGTGTTTGCTGGAGTATTTCCAGCCTCCGGGGTGGTGGCTGCATCCCGTTTTGGTTCATCGAGCTGTCTCCCCAGGGAGGAAGCAGAACCAGGCTCCAGAAAGGCTAAATACTCCAGCCAGCATTTTTCCTGAGGTTCTGCAACTCCATTCCTGCAACATGAAGGAGAGAACCCCTAAAATTCACTGGAAAAGGTGGTGTCCAGGAGCAGGCTGTCATTTCTAACACAGCTTCTGCCACTCCATGTTGCATTCCCTTCTTGGGAAGCAGCTAGCACTTTTTATTGCCCGTATGGCTGCTAAAAGGTCTTTTTTTTTTTCTTTTTCTTTTTCTTTTTTTGTTTGTTTGTTTTGTTTTTTTGGGTTTTTTTGTTTGGTTTAGTTTGGTTTGGTTTTTTTTTTTTTTTTTTTCTTTTTTTTTTTCCTTTTGGCATTTTTTATTGCTGTGCTCATCAGGAAACCAAATGAGGTTGAAATTTAATCCAGCCTGGTCTGTCCTAGTTTGGATCGCAAGGATATCCATGTACAGTGATGCCCTGTTTCCTCTCCTACTGCTGTAGTTACCCCAGTAAATTTGGGAATGGACATTCCCAGGCATCTTCCTTCTCTTGGAAGAAGAGCTAGAATTTTTTCTGGCAGGAATTTGCTTTGTCCCAAGTGTTCCCCAGGTGTGAATCAGACATTGGCACAGCTCAGATTCCTAGCACAGGTGAGACTGTGCTACCTCACCCTGATCCTTGGCTGCAAACCAAACTTGATATTAACTGAATTGCTTCAGAATTTTTTTTTTTTTTTTGACGTTGCAGAATTTCCACTTGGGGTTTTGGCTGTGAAAGGGAACAAATCCAAGAAGTCTAAAGCCTGGGATAAAGTTTAGGAAGGGAAAACGTCTCTCTTGTCTGCGCTGTTGTGATTTGGACAGCAGGACACTCTGAGTGAGATGAAACTGCATATTTGAGCTGTTCATATATTAATAGTAAAATGTTGCTTTAAATTATAAATTAAAAATATTAAAATTTAAAGTAATAATAGATAAACTAGTAAAATCTCTGTGCATGAATGCAGCTTGTAGCCTACCAAGTCACTGATCTTTTGGAGAGCACATCCATCTCTTGGTCACCTCTGTCACTGCTCCACAGTGTGGCCAGGTGCAAATCTCTCAGTTTCCCTGTTTTCTTGTTTCCTTCCCTCCTATACCTAGTATTATCCAATTAACTAAATTTTCAAGGATGTAGAATTTCTTCGTTGATTAGAAATAAAATATTTTAGCATCCTTTGTGTATGATGCATCTTCCTTTTTCTCTTTGAAAATGCAAGTGGAGTTTTATGGCATTACCTTCTGCCGGGAAAATGGGGATGGAGATTTACAGACATACTGAAAAAACACAGTTGTGGATTTCTGTTCTGCAACCCTACTCAAAGGATGTATTTATTTGCAGAACATACACAAATCTCAATTCTCTACATAATGGAGGGGTAGACACAGCTGACCCAAATACGTATGACACAAACAGAATTTGAGTGGAGAGAAAAAAAAAATAAAAAATAAAGGAATAAAGCTTTTATCCATGCTGTCAGGCCAGAAATATTATTTCTGAATATCTCTTTTTCCAGGTGACGTTTGCTGGGAGACTGACACTGGCAGCTAGAAGTGGGCAGGGATTAAAGACCAACAGTGGGGAAGGACTCGGCAGATGTAAGCAGGTAGATTGGGGATTAGGGTGAATTAGTGTGGATGGAAAGCATTTAGGAGCAAGGAAGGATTTTAAATTGGATGTTAGGATGTGTGCGTTGCAGATCTTCCCTGAATTTCTCTGTTATACTTGGGCATTAATGGCTGGGATTTATGAGCATGTTCAGTGGCTGTTGATGGGGCTG
Organism: Vireo altiloquus; assembly: GCA_013396875.1. NCBI lineage: Eukaryota > Metazoa > Chordata > Aves > Passeriformes > Vireonidae > Vireo > Vireo altiloquus. The sequence continues at coordinate 16,895 of VZRF01008003.1, forward strand.
AAGGCAGTGGCAGTGCTGCAGATGCTTGTGGTGGCGTGGAAGAAGCACCTTAAAGAGCTTCTGAGGTGTACAAGTGGTTGTATAGGCATTTCTAAAACCAATTTCCCATTATTTCCTGACCCCAAACTGGAAACACATTTTGAGGATATCTCTGTGTTTCTCACCTTTTTCTGGCTGCTGAGGGCTACAATGGGATGATGACACTATTAATTTTTTTTTTTTTTCCCTACGTGAACACATCTTAAGTACATTAAAAAATTCTTTAATTCCTTCTAAAGCAAATATTTTTAGTGGAAATGAAGCTTGAAGTGGTAGGCAGGTGATTCTTGGGAGATACAGTACCAGGATTAAAATATTCCCAATGGGCTTTTTTACAGTTTATGTCCTATTTTCAGAATCTCTTTTTAAGGTCAGACCTCACAGATCTCAAGGTACTGGATGCAGCTGGGGGTGTGGGAGTGGATAGTCCAAGGCCCCTTTCTGCTCTGGAAGGATTTTAAGGATCTCTTGAAATTTCAACCAATGTTTATTTGGTTTGGTTTGTTTTTTTGTTTTTTTTTTTTTTTTATAGCCAGTCAAACCTGATTGCTTCTAAATCCCTTGGTGCCCAGCAATGTGCTGAAGTGGAATATTTCCCATGAACATGTCTGTGTGTTTGGCCTTTCCTTGCCTTGAAAGCTTCACCCAGAGATTTGGGAGTGGATTTTCAGAGAGACAAAGAATATTCCATACATGTGAATGGACAGAGCATTATTTGGTTAGGTGGGGAATTTTATTTTATTTTTTTTTCTCTAAATGCTTTCCTCAGGTCCTTAGTGGAGAGCAGAGTGAAGAGCTGACCACAGCCATGCTGCATAAAACAGAATATCCTCTATTCCTTCTGCTCTCCTAACAGAGATACAGAAATGGAAATAAGTATACAGCTGGCAAAGTAGAGGGACAAAGTTATGTAAAGAAGATTTTTTTGAAGTCATAAATCCATGTGAAGATTTTTAAAGCCATAAATCTGTCTTTTGGGAAGAGCCCATGCCTTGAACTTGGCATGTGAAACAGGTCTGTTGTGTATGAAGCTGTGTGGGAAGATCACTGGGAACCATCCCATTCTCCCCTAAAAAGAGGTTTTGAAGGGAAAAACCAATCTTGAGAGCCTGAAAATTTCAGGCCTCCTATACTTTTCCATGTGTATGGAGGCAACCAAAGTGATGGACAGGGCAAAATAAGATTTCTGTACCACTTTCTCCCACTCATTCCTCCGAGTTCTTTTTTATCATTATTTTCACTTCTGCGAGCTGGTGTAAAACAGAGATTTAGAAAGAGGGTTTGCTATAAAATACAGTTTGCAGAGAACTTGGGTTTATGACAAAAATGCAGCCAAAACCCCTCTTTATTCCAATCCTGTAGTAGTCAGTATTTTAGATTTATTTCAGGTACTGCAGGAGTTAAGCAGGTGGGGAAAGAGGAGTTGTCTGCTGCTTTTCCTGAAGTGCTTTAGCAGCCAGACTGTAGCCAGATGGCTGAGACTTTGAACAATACACAGATAATTCCAAGCCAGGATCTAACAACGATAAAACCACTAAAAATATACAGGATGTGCATACCTGGGGGGAATGGATGTGCAGTGCGTGTGTGGTTTTTTTGAAATGTAATTTGGAGGTTTCAGTCATATTGTCATTTCATACCTCTCCTTTTATATTCTTACTGCTAAACCAAAGTGCTGTGAGTCCATACTTTTAAGTTTTGGATCTGTTTACACAGTTTCAGTATTTTCAGTGATTCTTCATTTTTTTTTTTTCTTGTCCATGGGGTTTTCAAATTGCTCATCAGTGAAGAAGAAACCAGCCCATATTGACATCCTGACAAGGAGAAAAAATGCGTGTTTATGTACAATAAGAAAATAGCCACTGTGGCAAACAAGACCTTCCTTTTGGGAGATTGAAATTCCTGGAGATCAAAGAGGTTGGGCCACTTTGTGTGTGGGAAATGCCTGACACCTTCTGCTCCCACAAGATGAGGGATGTTAATTGAGTTGTTAGAATCTTGTCAGTGATTCTTTTCCCCTCAGATTTGACTTGGTAAGAATCCTGCGTTGTTTCATTTATTTTGCTCTTATTTAATTTTTATTTTATTTTATTTTATTTTATTTTATTTTATTTTATTTTATTTTATTTTATTTTATTTTATTTTATTTTATTTTATTTTATTTTATTTATTTATTTTTAATTATTTTATTTTAATGATGTCTAGTTGGTAGGAGGAGGGCTGTTTGTCATGCTACTGCTCTCCAACTCTTTTGTTCTGGTTTCTGGTTGAACATCCCATCTTCTTCATCTTCTTTGGTCCATCCTCCCCTTTTGGTTTTTTTTTTTTTATTGCTGTGTTTTACTTCTTCCAGGCATGTCTGAAACATCCTCAAAGTTGAGAGAGAGAGGGNAGGTTGGGCCACTTTGTGTGTGGGAAATGCCTGGCACCTTCTGCTCCCACAAGATGAGGGATGTTAATTGAGTTGTTAGAGTTTTGTGTCAGTGATTCTTTTCCCCTCAGATTTGACTTGGTAAGAATCCTGCGTTGTTTCATTTATTTTGCTCTTATTTAACTTTTATTTTTTTAAATTNTTTTTTTGCTGTGTTTTACTTCTTCCAGGCATGTCTGAAACATCCTCAAAGTTGAGAGAGAGAGGGTGAGGATAAGGTCAGCATTTCAGCATCACCCTAGACAGTGGCAGTGCCTGTCTGCAGCAGAAAGCCTAAGAAAAGCTGCTGGTAGGATCTCTCCTCCTTGGCATTTTGATCAGGGGGCTGTGAGTCAGGCAGGAGGGATTCCCTGCCCACGGCTGGGGGCTCTCGCTGCCGGAACAGGCTGTGAATTCCTCTTCTTGGCTCAAAACAAAAGCCAGCCTTGCTTTCAGGGAGAAATGCTGGGTATTCTGCTTCATTTGCTGTCCCTCTTTTCCTATTTCTAAAATTCCCACCCCCTCCATATCCACTGGTTTAGACAAAGCAGTGATTCAGCTTTATTCCCCCTGCCATTTTTTTCTTTCTATTTTTCTTTCTTTTCCCCAGCTGTTTTCATCCTCCATCTCTCAGTCCCTTCCTCCTCCCTTGCCCCTGCTGCTTTCCTTGACCAGGTTTCCCAGAGCAAAGGCAATGACATTGTTTATTACATTGGTTTTTGTGCTGTATAAATACTTTCCCTAGTTTGGCACGAGGATGTTTCTGTCCAGGCCCCAGTCAGTGCAGACTGAGGAATGGCTTTGGGTTGGAACCCAACCCTTACCCTGAAATCCCCTGGAGTTCCAGCTCTGACCTGCACCTGCACGGGAAGGATAGACATGGTCTTCAGCCACTTCTCCTGAGCATTCTGTTTCAATGATTGACAACCATTTTGGTGAAGAAATTTTTCCTAAAATAAAAACCTAAATATTTTTTCCTAAAATCAAATCTTCCCCTGGGGCGATTTGAGGCCATTTCCTCTTATCCTGTTGCTTGTTACCTGGGAGCAGAGCCCAACCCCCACCTGGCTGCCCCTCCTGTCAGGGAGTTGTAGAGAATGAGAAGGTTCCCCCTGAGCCTCCTTTTCTCCAGGATGAACATCTCCCCCTCATCGAGACCATCAATAAAGACATTAAATGGGTCTGTCCCCAATACTGAACCACCACCTGGATTTAGCTCCATTCGCCACCAGCCTGTTTTTACACAGAAAACCTGTGCAATCCATAAACAGCCAGTTTCTCCAGGAGAATGCCATGGGAAACAGTGTCAAAGGCTTTACTAAAGTATCCTCATCTGTGTCTTGCTTCCTTGATATGGAGGAGAGGAGGGGGAGAATTATCACCACTTCCTTGGAAGGTTTCCTTTCCTGCCCAGCCTGCAGGCAGGATAGCAATCAGGAGACCAACTCAAGAGTCAGGAAACTTTGCTGTTACGTTTCTTCTGCTGTTCTTCTCTTAAGTCATATTCCTTTGCGATGGAATGATTTTTGGGAGCTGATTTGCCTTTCAACAGTGACTGTGTCAGGTCTAAGTGAAGCAGGAAAGGAGGGGAAACCTCTACTGTGAGTGGGAAAACGAAGATGACTTAGTGGCTGCTGGTCCTAAAGGGTTGTAATGCAGAGGTCCTGAGAAATCCTTAGAGGAGCGAAGATGTCAGATTCCAGCAGGAGAAGTAGCTCAGTTCCTGGAGGAGGCTCTAACAGGCCTTTTAATGACCCCCAGTGGCCAAGATCAGTTTTATCTGCAGCTTGGCAGAAACACATGCCCACGGATGAAAGGCTTTGCAGTAGAAGTTGTGTACAGAACTTGGCCAAGCACTGGGAAATAACACAGTGATTAACCCAAGCCTGGGGCCCAACTGGAGTTTCCTCGTGGCAGTGCTGGTTCCTGGGCTGCAGCGTGTGAATGCTTCCCCCTGGGCTCAAGCTTGGCTTCCTCAAGCTGTGCCTGCATTTAGAAGATCAAAAAATAGATCAGAATATTGGCTTTGCCTTCTGGGAGGAGCGTCACCAGGTTCGAAGATGCAATCTTTTAAAAATAAACAAATTTGTATTAGAGTGCTCTAATGCAGGAGCTGTTCTGCAACTCTTTTTTTTTTAATTTCCTTTTTTTTAAATCTACTTGATAACTGAATTTCAAACTTCAGTGCTTTAGAGGAAGTCTGAAGAAGACAGTTCTCCATTTGGATATTCTGGTGGGCTAAATGCTTTTCTTTTTTTAGAGAGGATGTTTCTAGTTCCAGGTTAAAAGTAAGAAAAGGTAAAATGCCTATTGATACCTGCATTGATATCAAACTTGTAACTGCTCTGCTCACAGATAACTTTTAAAACTTGGTGCTTCAAGGATTGGGAAACACATTTGACCTGGAGCAAGGAGGCTTAAGAAACAGATCAAGTGCTTAAATGTGTTTGTAGACGCCTTGTTTTTCCTTCATGGCTTGCACACATGAAAGTCATTAAAACTCAAGGCTCTATAATCAAATACTCTGATATTAAGCCATGTGGAGAGCTTATTTTTATGCTTTGGTCTATAACTGTTAGGGAGTTGTTTTGTTTGGTTGGTCTAAAGTTGGTCATGGAAGACTCCAGCTGTGGGAAGTTGCTGTGGGAAGGCATCACCATGGCCAAAAATTCATCTCGAGCACAGAGGGACCAACTATTTCTGTCAGCCCAAAGAATATACACAGCTCTAATGGTTGTGGTAAAGGGTAAGGAGATTAAACCCTTCTCCTTCAGGTATTAAAAAGGACTCCTAAAAAATGAAGGCTTTGAGAGACCATTCCCTTGTAGGTAACCTCTTCGTTCTTTAACTCCTCCATAGGTCCTGGAGGCAGGTGTTGAAACATGAATTTCTGTCCTAATCCATTGGCTCAGCACTTGTATAATACCTGTGCTTGCCTTGGGAAAGAAATTATTTGGAGAAAAGTCTTCTAAATTTCTTGCTGGAAGATGTTTTGGAACGGAAGGAGGATAAAGAGGATAAAGAATCAGTGGATGTTTGTAGAACAGCACTGTATAAATTTAGGGAGATAGGGACAAGGCAGAAAAAAATCATCTCTTACAGAAGTGGTCACGGTATTTGGCTGTGACTTTATGAATGAATGAAAAGATTCATAGAATCCATAGAATGGTTTGGGCTGAAAGAGACCTTAAAGATCATCTTGTTCCCACCCCCTGCAGGGACACCTTCCACTGGACCAGGTTGCTCCAAGACCTGTCCAGCCTGGCCTTGAACACTTCCAGGGATGGGGCAGCCACAGCTTCTCTGGGCAACCTGGCCAAGATGAGACTCATTGCTGTCCTCATGTGGAGGTTTTGGAAGGATTTCACATCACTGCCATGTGTGGGAGAGGAAGCAAGTGGGGAAGGGGGAGAGAGATGGAGAGAATGGGCACAGGGCAGAGCAGTTGTGAGTTCTTTACTCAAGAGGATGGTGAGGCCTTGGCAGAGGGTGCCCAGAGAAGCTGTGGCTGCTCCATCCCTGGAAGTGTCCCAGGCCAGGTTGGACAGGGCTTGGAGCAGCCTGGGATAGTGGAAGGTGCCTCTCCATGGTAGGGGTTTGGAAGGAGATGATCTTTGATGTCCCTTCCAATCCAAACCATTCTGACTCCATGATAAGGCTAAGGAAGTGGGACTGCCATCCTCAGGGCAGAAGGAATGGAGAACAGCAGCTTGCCCTGTTTGCATGCTTTAATTTCTTTACAGTAATTAGGGACAGACTGAGGTAAAGTTGCAACCTCTCTTGGGTAAAAGCAACTTTCCTGGACAAACTGTGCAAACATTGCCCAGTGTTTGTGTGAGATCAGAGGAGAAATATTTTGTGCATGGTGACGTTCCCACTCCTGAGACTGGAGCAAGAATTTATCACTGACTTTGCTAATAGGAGAACAAGACCATCGTGGAACAGAGCAGGGTGCTCATTTAGCCATGATCTCCTGACATTCCTGGTGATTGCATTTTATTCAGGATCAAACACCGACCATCTTTTGAAGCTTTCATAGTAATTCTTCAAGGTCAACTTCTTGTGTTCCAGAAGGGACCCAGCTGAATGGCAAATTCTGCTTGATTGAAATCTGCAAAGCAGAACCCGTGTCCTTGCGTCTGCAGTGACATAATTTTGCTCTGAGATTTTGGAGCAGGCACACCCAAATGGATTGTAATACAGCAGGCATGTTTGATGTCCTGTCTTAAATCCCAAACTATTAACTTAATTAATGTTGCAGGCTCTTAACACCTTTCCCTACTTGTGAGCTACCTTCTGTGAGACTGGAAAATGATGCTGCTTCACCTTTCCTGGCCTTGCTGAGGCAGAAATTTGTGCTTTTTGGTCTGTATTAATTATTTCCCTCTCAAGGTCCTGATTAGTCTTTGATGGAGAGCTCCACGTGGGCTTTTAGCTCTGGGGTTAAGCAGATCTCTCGTCTCACGCCAGGGGCAGCTGTACTTTGCCAGTGTGTGCAGAGGTACATTTGTAGTTACACAAACCAAATTCCACTTTCTCAGTGTTGCAAGGGTATTTTGAGTGGTAAATGAGTTTTTTCTGCCACTGTAAAGGTGGATAATACAATGATGCACTCTTTTTATCTCCAGTAGTGCTGTCCTCTGACACAACCAGCCTAGTAATGTGTGTTTGTTCTTTTAGGGATATGCTGGTGCAGAAAAAGATGCAGAATTATTCTATTTGATTTGCTGTTTGTGTGGACAAAGGGGAGGATGAGATTATTTAGCTGCCGTCTGACATGGACAGTAAATTCTGTTTGAGCAGAGCTGTGATATGTCACTGAAAATAAACTATTTTGAATGGGTGATTCCTTAATCAGATGCTTTTAGATACCTCCAGAATGTTCAGTTTAGATCTGAAGCTTTTCTGAAAATATATGGGGCCCAGAAATTCCCTTATTTTTCAATGAGAAGGTCTCCATCTTTCCTCCATAGGAAGAGGAGATGGTGGGATCTGTATAAACTTGTTTTTTCCCAGTGTTCAGGACAAGACTGAAGAGTTGGACACCCCAAGTCTTACCTCAGACCTGACACTGATTCCTTCACCATTTCTGGGCAGAATTGGAAGCAGCACTTCTTTCTGTAATCGTGTTGGTAATTTGTGTTACACATTGCTCTTTCCTTTGTAGTTTTGAAACATTTTGAGGATCTTGCTGTGATTACTGAGATTGCAAAGAAATAGCTTTGTGTTTCCAAGCTGTCAGACTGGGCAACAAGGGAGGAGGAAAAATCCTACCGTCTTCTTCTTCAGGATCAAAATGCTGGTAAAGGGTGGAGGAAGAGCTAGAGTGTCCAGTCTCCTTCCAGACATTTTGCCTATTCTTAATTCCCTCACTCCCAAGTGCATTTCATCATCATAAAGGTCTCGTTGCAGATTTTGCTTTGAGTGCTAAAAGCTTTGCTCCCCTCTGCCTTCCTTCGTGATTTAAAAGCCCCAGATGCTGATACATCTCAGAGACAGAATATATTACACTTTTCCTGCCAAGCAGAGCTCTGGCACTTGCTTTATTTCCCTCCTCCTAACACTCAATTTGCTCTTTGTTGGTTCTCAGCTGGCCCCATTGCTGAGCCCCAGCAGGGCTCCCTCCATGCCCTGCTTCCTATTGGTTGTCTCCTTCTTAATTTAATTATCCAATTCTAATGAATGTTTAATGTCTGAGCTGAATTTACAGCACCAAGGACTTGGTGCACCTTCTGTTTCTCCAGAAGTGTTTTGGAGAGGACATGTTTGACCACCACGTGTGCCACAGAAAAGAGTTGTTCTCCAGGGTGGGAAATGCCTTTACTGGTGTTTTGTTTTCTTTTTTTCTGGAATGTGGATGCTGGTGAATCCACTTGTGTCTAGTGAGCTTCCTGCCGGTTTGTAGCAATTGCCAATTTTCCTTCTTTGTTCACAAATTATGTGTTGAGAATGTCTTTGTCCATTCAGATTTATTCAGGTGCAAGAAGGTGACCCAAAGAGAGAGAGGTTGTGGGCTCCCCATCCCTGAAGGTGTTCAAGATCAGGCCGGATAGGGCTTGGAGCAACCGGGCCAGAGAATGACATCCCTGTCCATGGCAGGGGTTGGAATGAGGCGATTTTAAGGTTCCTTCCAATCCAAACCATTCTGTGATTCCATGATTTTTGTATGGTGTGGTGCAGGGATAACTTGGCCTGGGATTTGTCATGGAAGACAGGGAAACCTTCAAATTTTTGAAAAAGAGACAAAGACAGCAAGAGCTTTTGCTGTTGGCTTTCTAACGGACTGACAGGTTCCCATTGCTGTGCATCATCTCTTCCCTCTCTCATCTTTTATCCCACATGAAGTGAAAGGAATGCCAAAGATGTCATTTCTTAGGCATGAAACCTTTTGTGCCCATGTTCTATAGTGTTAAACAAAACCACAAAAGTTGTGAGCTCTTTGCTTTCTGGGAAGTTTCTTCCTTCTGCTTCACAGCTATAGCTGGGAAATTCAGGTGTAGTTTCAAAAGCAGAAAAATAGTTTCCTCAGAGGGGTGTCTGCCATAAGGTGGGAAACTAGTAAATGAAAACTGTTAATATTTATGTGAACAGCAATTCCCAAGGCTAATGGAGGGGGATCAGTATTCTTTCCCTGGAAAATAGGGGTTATATCTGTCTCTATCATCCCTTTTCAGCTGTGGTTCTGGTGCATTTATTCATTGCTTTATATTCTCAGCAAAGACTTACACTTCCAGGTTGTGTTTTTGCCCCACAGAGGGACAGGCAGTGAAAACAGAGTAGGACAGGTGGTGCTGTCTTTTGGGAAGGCAAGGACAGAAAAGATCTTGCTGATGCTTAAGGTGTGCTGTTGTGATGCTGGGGTTTGTTAAAGCAAAGCCTGGGAATGTAACATGTGTGATCTGTTCCACCAGGTATTTCCTGGACCATGGAGTGGCTTTAGCTGAATTCCTCTGGAGGGAATTACTGTTTCTCTCTCCCAGTATAACTGATACTCATAAACTGAAAATAAGTCTTCCTTCTTTTCAAGGACAGCTGCAGTAGAGGGAACTTGGGGATGAATTTACCCTTCTATCGCCTCCAATGCTGCTCCACATCAAGAGGGGATGGAAGAGTATTTTTTTTTTTTACTTTTCAAACACTGTTTATGTGGGCTGTAAATATGCTCAGCAGCCTTTGGTAGCTCTTAAGAAAACCAGGGGTGTTAAGCACTCAGCCAAAGCAAGGCACTGTGTTGCAAATGCATCTCTCCCTCTGGAGAGAAGGGAACAGGGGAATAAGTGGCTTTGTGAGAAGCAATATCCAGTCACTTTGTGCACTTTGCTGGAATGTTGCTGTAAGAGATTGCAGAGCCTACAGCTCTCACTCTTTTTCCATGTCTTTAACCACTGGAGAGGATAATTCAGTATGTTCTCCTAAAGGGGCATGAGGCTCTGTGAGCCACCAGCTCAGCTGCCCATTTAAGATGGTTGGATGGAGTTTAATGCTGCTCCTAAGCTAACACTGGCATGGATATTTAGCTCAGACACCCTGTCCTGGTGTGGCTGCCGTCCTTCAATCAGGGTCTGGCAGGCTTTTGTCTCTTGGGTGGATGAGGCTTTGGACTACCTGGTCTGGTGGAAGGTGTCCCTGCCCGTGACAGGAGGAGCTGGAACGAGATGATCTTGAAGGTCCCTTCCAACCCAAACCAATCTGTGATTCTGTGATTCTTCATGTATTGTAAGGAAAGAAAAGGGAGAGGTAAGAAGAGTGACCAGACAGCTTCCTCACAGTCTGCACCAGTGCTGATACCTCAGCCCTTGCCCGTGAAGCCTCCAGAGGATTCCTTGGAGCTGGCTGGTGTTCTTCCCCATGCTTCAGCAATGCAAAGAAATGGCAAGACACCAATCACAGGAATCTGCAAAAAAATACAGGAGGTCAGAAGAACAGCTACATTTTTTGGGCTTAATTTATTTTCATCACTGAAAATTTGCTGCTACTTGCAATTTGCCCACAGCTGAGAAATGCAAATAAATATATGTAGTTGTGGAATCATAGAGTGGTTTCAGTTGGAAGGGACCTTAAAAATCATCTCGTTCCAACCCCCTGCCATGGGCAGGGACACCTTCCACTATCCCAGGTTGCTCCAAGCCCCATCCAGCCTGGCCTTGGACACTTCCAGGGATGGGGCAGCCACAGCTTCTCTGGGAAACCTGTGCCAGGGCCTCAGCACCCTCACAGGGAAAAAATTCTTCCTAATATCTAACCTATACCTCTCCTCCTTTAATTTAAAACATTAATTCCTTGCCCTATCACTATCTGCACATGTAAAAAGTTTCTCTCCCTCTTTTCTATAACCTCCCTTTAAAACTGAATGCACATATTTGGGTCTATCAGACGTACATATCATGTTTACCAAGTTTTGTTCTTTGCAGAGAAGGACTGGTAGGACTCAAATGCATTCAAAATAGAGCTTTCCCATTTCTTTAGAATTGTAGTTTCCAGGAGAGGGTTGTATATGTCTCCTGCTCAAGGACACCAGTGTGGTGTGAGGATAATTTCCATTTTGAGAAAACAGAAGGTGGAATGCGTGAAAAAGGTGTGCCTGGCTCCCTGAAAGGAATAAATACCAGGGCACTGAACTCCTGCCTTTCATCCCATCCGTTTGTTTTGGGGCTCCAGCCTTGCTTCACACCCAAGTGAGCTGGTTATTCTTGGAGGGGCTGTTAACAGACACATGTCTGTGGGATCAGGCCCACCCTGAACGAGCAGATTTAATTACACACCTGTCAAGTTCATGTACTGGGCTGAAGAAGAAGAAGCATCCAGAGTGGGCTCCTGTGGGAAGGAGGAGTTTAATCGTGCGTGCTGTGCGTGTGATGGAACATCAGAGAGCTGTTCATCCCCAGCACCAGTGCAAAAGTGATGATTAATAAAATTATAGCCATTTATCCTGCTAATATTAGGGTTTCACCAGGCTGGTTGTGCCTTTCCCTGATTCAGGAGATGGTGCAATTATTTTCATTTATGCAAAACTTGGATAAAGTGATAGCTCGAGTGCTTACTCTCTGGTTGCAGATATAATTATATGACATGTCAAGTTAGTTTAAGAAATACTTGGGGAAACCCCTACCTCTGTCAACCAGGAATATGCCAAGTGTTTCAGAAGACAACTTGTACCTTACTATTAAAAAAAAAAAAATCAGGCCAGAAAGCAACACTGTGCACTGTGTAATGTATCTTGAATATTATAGTAAATCTTGAATATTATAATAAAGTTGAAGCAATAGATGTGACTTTCCTTTAAAATTTGGAAAGGTGAGTAAAACAGCTTTGTGTTATTCATGGTGTGACTCACAGATGCCTTTTTTTTTCTTCTGAGTCTCAAATATGGTGAATAAAGGTAGAATCAGGACTTTGGTTGGGGGAAAAAAGTGCAGTTAACTCTTATCACAATGTGGATCCTCTTCATCACGGAAGTGGACTTCTGATTTAGAAGAAAGGCCTGGGTGAACATGAGGAATGGATGTGCTTTTTGCTGTGATCAAAGAGTGTTGGGTTTTATCCCCTTGAATGCTCTGAAGTGCAGAGAAGCCACATCAGCGTAACAAGCTGCAGTGGTTTGTCCAGTGAACCTGATGCAAATGTGACATAAAACCCATGCACCCAAACCTTTCATATGGGTGTAAGCAAGGCAGATTTATCCTGGTTGGTTGTTGGCTGAGACCACATTGGTTTCGTGGGCTCAGTGGTGTAATTTGCTTGTTCATTGAAGTTATCAAAATACTGACACCAATCGCTCTCGCTTCTGACCGAGGATTCAGTTTAAAAGTGCACAGGCTACTCTGCAAGCATCCCTGCCGAATCTGATTTTCCAAGAGTGATTATTAAATTTCAGATGTGTGTTTATGGTGGGATTATTAAATCTCAGATGTGTTTTATGCTTGGGTATAGTGCAGGATGTGGATGGCACCCAGGTCACATCTGTCTGCAAGAGCCAGGAGATTCCATCAGCCTTCAGAAGTTTACTTTTGATGCAAACTACTTCTGAGATGCAAAATATTTGGAAAGCTCTTTTGAACATAAGGCTGGATTTAGCAACATCCTTGTGGCATTATTGGATCAACAAGCACTTTCCTCACCAGTGTCATAAGAGTGTTTGAAGAAATAATTGGTTGCTATTTTGGGGTGCGGCTTAAGTAGAAAAATATTAATATGAAGTGAGGAACTTTGTCAGTATTTCAGAAATACTTCACTAGACTCAGGAAGATAAGTGTCGTGTTAAGAAGAGCAGACAATAGCTTCTTTTACTAATTATGGACAAAGACTGCCTGAATTTTAAGAAAGCTATCTAGAAAAAGGAAAAAACTGTTACATAGGCATTAAGAGTATTTTTGGTACTCTTTGAATAACAGTTTTGCCTTCTTGGTAGTTTTCTGCAAGATCAGTAATGTCTGGATGGAGACTAAATATGAGGAATAGCTCAAATTTGATTAATGCTGGAATTCTGCATATGTCCTGATGTGACATCCAGCCAAGATTAGATGGGGCCCTGAGCAACCTGACCCAGTGAATGACATCCCTGCCCATGGCAGGGAGTTGGACCAAGATGATGTCTGAGATCACTTCCAACCCAAACTTCCAACCCAAACTGTTCCATGATTCTACTCTTCCATGAGGCAAAGGTGGTTATAAGGCTTCTCAGCATGCAGAGATGTTCTCTGCATGGTGCTGTAGACACGAAGATCAACTCCAGCTGGATCTTGGAAGTCTTTTCCAACCTTAATGATTCTATGATATTCTAGTCCAGTCAAACCTCTGGAAAAGATGTCTCAAATTCTACTGGGAAGGGAAGAGGTGTGTTTTTCATAATAAGCCAGTGGTGCCATTGCTGCTCCTCAGAAGCCTCAGATTTATTTTGGGGAGCTGAGAAGCCCAAGTTTCTTTTTCCTGAGACCTTTGCTAGACATCCAAAGTCAATCTTCCAGTTCCTAAAGGGGGTCTACAAGAAAGCTGAAGAGGGACTTTATACAAGGACAAGAGGGAGTGGCTTGAAACTGAGAGAGGCCAGGTTTAGATCAGATATTAGGAATAAATTCTTCCCTGTGAGGGTGGTGATGCCCTGGCACAGGTTGCCCAGAGAAGCTGTGGCTGCCCCTGGAAGTGTCCAAGGCCAGGTTGGATGGAGCTTGGAGCAACCTGGGCTAGTGGAAGTTGTCCCTGCCCATGGCTGGGAGTTGGAATTAGGTGATCTTTTAATGTCCCTTCCAACCAAACCCATTCAATGATTGATTCTATGATTCTGTTTAACAAATTCTGAAAATGTTGCAATAGAAAGGATCGACAGTCTCTTCTGGTTTAAAATATCGGGTTCTTCATCATAACAGAGAAATTTAAGGTGAGTTGTTTAAGACTCTGTAATAAGAATGAATTTGTCTTCCTGGACTTGTGCAGGAGTTTAAGTAGGAACTTCAGTTCTATAAATCAGGGTTAATTTGACCCATTTATGAGAAAGTAAGTTATTTGTAGGAGCACAATACACATCAGTCTTGTTCCTGCCAGCAGAAGGTGTTCCCAGCAGAGAAGGTGCCTTTTGCAGGTCTGGTCTCGAGTGGTGCAGGAGTCGACGTGATCGTCATTGAGAACTTCTGGGGGTCGTTGCTGCAGCTGGGTCTCTGTGTCTGTGTGGGGTGTTGCTGTTCTCCCTCTCCTTGCAGTTTTTAAACCATGAACAAACAACTCTTTTCGGTTGTTACCTCCTTTAATGTATGTCAGGTGTTGTGAATCAGTTCCCCAAACTGACATTTCAGAGCATTTCTGTGTGTTTATGATTCTACAGCATGGGTATATGATTTTTTCCCCCTTTGTTCGTCATACATTTTCTGGTTTTGTGAATCTGTTTGGGTGCAATTCCTTGGAATTCTGTATTAAAGCTCCTGTTTCTAGTCCTGCAGACCCTGGCAGGACTTCTGATCGAACATTTGACTGGGCTGAGTCATCCTCCCAGCCTGTGCCTATAACCAGCATCGTGGAATTCAGCCGATTTGTCCAGGCAGCTTCACGGAGATAAAAACTGCTCTACAGCAGAAAATAAAAAAATAAAAAAATAATAAAAAAAAAAAATTTTAAGCCTGTGGTGATGGGAAAACCTATCAAAAAATGTATTTTTCAACTCTGAAGTAATGTGAAATCCTGTCATAAAATCAAATTATGTTTTTATGCTTAGGTTATACATACGTAATTATTTCATAGGTAATCACCTGAGTTCAATCAATGAAGCACAGAAGAAACTCTACAACGTTTATTATCTACTTTCCCTCAGAGGTCTTTCACTCCTTTTCCCGTCAGGTCAGTTTTCATGGTAGCTGAGCACCTGGTTAATACCTTTAGATATTTCAAGCCATGTTTGGGGACCTGTGTGTGTCAAACATCTCTGCTCCCACAGCCACGGGCACTTCCAGCTTCGCTTTTTGTTCTAGCATGTGGAGAATTCATGGTGAGCAATTCCATAGGCTTGAAGTGCATTTTGGACAGGCCTGCAAACCCTTGGAGGAGCCTGGAAATTGTCTGTGCTCGTCACTACCATGCTCCATAATTAACTGAAAGACTCCCAAATGATGTCATTTTGGGCTCAGATTGACCTCAGAGGAATTTTGCCCTGTTTTCGTGCATGGAGTCCAGCTCAGATCTGGAGGTTGCTCTCTCCCAAGTGAGCACTGTAACCAGTGTTACCCTAAAGGACCAATAAAAAAGAATTTATATTAATATTTTTAGCAGTGACTGGCATCACCCATCTGCCCAGGGTGTAAACCAGTGTGTGCTCCTTCCACTGTTTGCTTTAGTGCCTGTGAGTCAGAGCCTTTAATTCTCCCTTCTACAGCTCCCTCTGTAAATTAGGGATAATTATTGCCTTCCTCACAATTCTGAGGTATATTGGAAAGTGAGGTTTGGAAATATATTTTGTTTTTCAGACACAGATGTTTTAAGATTAGAACTTCCACCTACTTTTTATCGTCATTCCTGCAATTATAAGTTTTGCGTTTTCTGGTAAGCCACCCTGGCAGTCTCTGTGGGTTTTGTTGTTTGGGGAAGGGTGTCTTCTTTAAAGGGAAGAATTTCTGGAAAGGTTTTGGGCAGAATCTGATGTGGAAAGGCTGCTCTCACATTCCTGGGATGGGGGTAGCATCATGGAATAGTTTGGGTTGGAAGGGACCTTAAAGATCACCTCATTCCAACACCCTTCCATGGACAGGGACACCTTCCACTATCCCAGGTTGCTCCAAGCCACATCCAGCCTGGCCTTGGACACTTCCAGGGATGGGGCAGCCACAGCTTCTCTAGAAAACCTGTGTCAGGGCATCACCACCCTCACAGTAAATCCAATTTCTTCCTAAAATCCTATCTAAGTGTCTTCTCTTTTTGCTTAAAAGTTATCTGGCTTTTAATTTATGGCTAAAAACATAGACACACTGATAAAGATCAGGCAGTGATTCTGTCTGCCTTGGTGATTTTAAGCATTTAATTAATTTATTCACTTTTAAATTCTTTAATATTGATAGAGAAAAGTCTTTCCTTGTTGTTACTGCATTTATTCTCTTGTGGCAGCGGAATCTTTACCTTGTCTACTTTTCTTTTAGGTATATTTATATATATATAAATTAATATTTGTTTTGTGTCCAGTGTTAACAGCAGCAGAGTTCACCTTCATGTGTCAGGTCCCTCTGAGGGCCTTCATGAGGAAGAAGAATCCCTGCCTGTGTCTCAGGAATTCAGCAGGGGTGAGCTGGCTCCAGCACATCCCTTTCAGCAGGCAGCAGCAGCAGCTTCAGTCCTGCAGAGCTGTCTGTCCTCGAGGTGGAAATTTAATGTTCCACAGCACTTTCCGTTGCATTAAGCACAGCCCATAAAGGTACTGGAGTGGTTACTGGCTGGGGTGGGTTGACACTGGCTGGGTGCCAGGCCCCCACCAAATCTCTTTCTCACTCTTCAGCTGGAAAGGGGAGAAAAAAATATACATTAAAGGCTGTTGGTTCGATGTAAAGGCAAGGAGAGAATTACTGTCATGGGCAAAACTGTCTCGACTTAGGGAAAAAGAATTTAACATTGCCGATCAAAAGTTGGATTAGGGTCATGGGAAATAAAAACAGGTCTTAAAACACCTTCCCCCCACTCCTCCCTTCTTCCTGGGCTCAACTTCACTCAGTATTTTTACTGCCTCCTCCCCTGCAGTGGTGTGGGGGCACAGGGGATGGGGCTTATGGTCAGATCATCACAGGTTGTCTCTGCTGCTCCCTCCTCAAGGGTTGGGTTTTTACACTCTTTCCCTGCTGCAGCATGAGGTCCTTCCCACGCAAGGCAGTCCTCCATGAGTGTTTGCAACATGAGTCCTTCCCATGGGCTGCAGTTTTCATGAGCTACTCCAAGGTGGGTCCTTCCCATGGGATGCAGTCCTTCAGGAAAAGGCTGCTCCAGCAAAGATCCCTCACGGGGTCACAATTCCTGCCAGCACACCTGCTCCAGCATGGGCTTCCCATGGAGTCCAGCCCCCTTCAGGCCTCCCCTTGCACCCCAGTGTGGGATTCTTCGTGGTCTCTGCTCCCACGTGGACATCCGTGGGCTGCAGGGGGACAGCTGCCTCACCATGGTGAGGATCAACATCTGAGAGATGCTCAGCAGAGAGAAGTAAAGCTGGGCCCTGCTGATCTGTGTTTGGTGAGCCTGAGAGAAGCATTGTGGTGTGATGATATGATTTATCAGGAAGAGGCCTCTAGACAAAACCAGAACAGAAAATCAGCTCCAAATAATGCCATGGTGCAGAGTTTGATTTTTCCCTTTGCTTTCAGCTCTTCTCTGCCACCCACTCAGTGTCCTTCGAGCTCTAAGTGCTGGGAGCTGAGTAATGCTGTGGTGTTTATCCTTCATTATGTCATAATGAAAAGTGGCTTTGGTTCAATGAATGTGGAATTTAAGTTCTCATCAGAGACCTGAGTGGACTCAGCTCTCCTCAAAGATCCTCTCGTTTCCACTATCTCATGGTCACAATGTTGGTTTCAATAAATAGACAATATTTCACAATGTAAGAAGAATATAAAGCTGTTATGAAGATTCCAAATGAGGGCTACAAAGATGGGGAAGGGTCTGGAGGTGAAGCCATTTGAGGGGTGGCTGAGGTCACTTGGTCTGTTCAGCCTGAAGAAGAGACTGAGGGGAGACCTCACTGTGCTCTTCAGCAACCTCATGAGGGGAAGAGGAGAGGCAGGCACTGATCTCTGCTCTGTGGTGACCTGTGACAGGACCTGAGGGAGTGGCCTGAAGTTGTGTCTGGCGAGGTTCAGGTTGGATATCAGGGAAAGGTTCTTCACCCCGAGGTGGTTGGGGACTGGAAGAGCTCCCCAGGGCAGTGGTCACAGCCCCAGCCTGGCAGAGCTCAAGGACAGGGCTCAGGAACAGGGTGGGATTGCTGGGGCTGTCCTGTGCAGGAGTTGCACTTGGTTATCCTGTTGGTTCCTTCCAGCTCAGGGCATTCTATGATTCCATGATTCTCTTCTTCATGTTCTCTTCCAGCATGGAAGAGGCCTCCCCTCCATTTGTGTATTTGTTGCCATTTTTACAGAGGCGTTGCTGTTTTGCCATACAGTGACAGGGGTGGGATGGAATAAAGTGGCTCAGACAGCTCAGAAAAGGAAGATTAGCTTTGCAGAATGCTTATTATTTGATTATTTAGCCAGGCAAGAATTGTCATTTGGAGAGAGAGAGACGAGAGAGATGTTATCAACAAAACTGATTGGTTTTTTACTTTTATCCTATCCCCTGTCAGAATAAAATTAATGTCTTTCCTTGAAGAAATATGTATTTTTCTTGATTTCTAGAGGATAAACTTGAAGTTTAATTAGATTCAGTGATGCAGTATTACTTCTCATCTTCTGATCACTTTAATTAAATTATTGCAAGGATTGGAAAGTATTAATCTAGTGGTTGCAAAAGTGAGCAAGCGCTTGGGAAGCCTTGTGCAATGATTCTTACCTTGAAGCAAATTCTCTGTAACCATACATGGCTCCATAATTCTGTTTTCCTTCCTAATAATCTGCTAATAATCTGTTTCCCTGGGTTATTCAGAAGATGGTATAATACCTAGAAGTGCGTGAAACATGTAAGACATTATGGAAATTATGTTCCACATTCATCAGAATGACATGTACGTTAAAAACGCAACAATTTCATTAACAGCACACTTTGAATTTTCATGAGAAATTTGGAGGTTTTAGCAAAGATTTAATAGCAGGTGCTTTTAATGTTCTTGCTTTGTAGGACGTCTCAGGAAAATATTTACATTGAAACAGTAATATGCTATATAATGTGTTTTAATAAATAGATGATAATATTTATTATCTGTAAATAATAAACATATATGTCTGGGTATGTACATAGCCACATCACATCTATCTAACTACTGTAAGGTAAAGAGTTATCATTGATATTTTAATGGTAACAAATGTACAGAGGAATTTAGATATTTTCTTTAGTTGACTTGCTCTGATATCCATAAAATTAGGTGTTAGGTTGTTTTGGGGGGATCTTTGATATTTTTTCATGTATTTTTTGGTTGCAGTTTTTTGGAGTTTTTTTTGTTGGTTGGTTGGTTTGTTTTTCCTTTTAAGCAGTGAGAAATGAACAGGTCCCTACTTCATACTGGTGAAGTTTCATTCTATAGGGCTCAATACTCTTATGATGCATCCTGCTTTTGAATGTGCCCTCTATGTGTAAAATCCACTGAAACTAATGGGAGTATCTCCAGGGATTTACAGGTTTATCAGAATATAGAGCCTGAGAGCCTGTGCAATGCCTGGCTGTGTGCTGCCCCAAACCAATTTGCCATGGTTTTCTCTTCAGCCTTTCACAGATTCTGGTGTGTATTGGGTAGGGCAGATGTCTGGCACACCATCTATTTTATAGATGCAGTGTAAGGAAAAACAATGCATTGTGGTTGCAGCAATATAATAATAATAATAATAATAATAATAATAATAATAATAATAATAATATTGAATTGTTGGTGGCATTTCTGTCTTGATATATTTTTTTCTGAATTAAAATTCCCATGGTTTCACTTGCTTTCCCTCTTCTCTTGTGAGCAACTCTGTGTTGTGGTAGAGGCAGATTTTGTCCCTCCCAAAAGAAACTGTAGCTCTCCAAAAAAAAAATCAAGGGCTTCACTTGTCTCAGTGAAAGGGAGCTGCACCTGTAAATGAATTATTTTAGATCTATTGATGTCAGATGCCACGAAACATTTATTAGTATTGATTTGGACTAAACACATCTGCAAGAGCTGTTCCCTCCCAGCCCTTTGCTGTTTCCCACTGGCAGTGGCATGTTTCGTGGACATCCTTCCCTCACTGATGTGTGGCCAGGTGGGAATGACAAGCTGTGAGGCAGCACTGGGAAGTTTTCATCTCTCTGCTACAGCCATAATTAGCTCATTCTCTTGAGCCAGTTGCCTGCCAGTGAATTTCCTATACGGACTTGCCTCCTGAGCTGAGTTCATGTGGACATGATGGACAGGCTGGCTTGGCACAGCAACACCTTCCCAGCAAGGTGGTTGGGTTTTGCTGTGCAGCCTAATTGAGGTGTAGGAATAAGGAGATGCATTGTCCATGAACGAAACTGTCTGATTTAGGAAGAGCATGAATGGGATCATTGCTTAATACTCATTTTGGCACACAGAGGCTCCCCACGTGGCAGTCAGGCAGTGGCCTTTCCTCTGTCCCCACCTTGCAGGGAGGAGCTGCCCCTCAGACAGATGGATTGGTCTGTCCCATCCTCAAATCAGGCTCGAGTCAAAGTTGCCTTATTGACTTAACTGTAATGCGAGTATTGCCAAATCTAATACGTGGGAATTAAATGGCAATTATCCATTTATTTGAGCTGGCTTCTTCCTCCCTCTGCGTTGCAACTCTCTCTCAGCTCACAGGGAGCTCTCCTAATTGAATGCTGCTCACTCAGTGCAGCGCTGCTGGCTCTGGCTGGGTGGAGGGATGGGGGCAGCTCTTGACCCCCTGAAGGAGAGAAAAGTCTGTCCAGACAAACATGATGAGACATTCACCTGGAGGGCTTCCAGACCCACCTCTGGTGTGAACATCCCGACTTGGGAAGATTTCTGTTGTGCTGCTCTCCACAGCTCAGGTGTGACCTCCATCTCCTGTCTGAGGTGAGCTGGTGTCTGCAAGAAAATTGCCCTCCATGAGGTGGGTGAGGAGGTAGAGCAGTCAGATGAGAGCTTAGGGAAGGACAGGAAATATTTGTTTTTTAGGGCACCCATATGGGTTTTCTCTAAGCATACCAGTATTTGATAGACATATTTTTGTGCTGGAGCATGGGCTGTACCGTGTCTCTGTATTTAGGTTGTCCAACACCGGCACAGGTAAGATCTGACCTGGGTTCAGATCCCAGCAAAGGTTACAGAGATCTTCTGTGTCACTGTGTATCTTAGAGCTCACCAGCTGCCAGAAGTTGTTTTCTAGAGCTACCAAAATGCACCCAGGGAATGTGGGACTGTGTCTCCTTCATACAGGCAGCAAATGCATTTTTTGGAATTACAGAATCCAAGAATGGCCTGGATTGCAAGTGATTTTAAAGACCATCCAGTTCTAGTCCCTGCCATGGGCAGGGACACCTTCCACAAGAGCAGGTTACTGCAAGCCCTGTCCAACCTGGCCTTGAAGACTTCAGGGATGAGGCAGCCATAACTTTTCTGGGCAACCTATTCATACCAAATGACCAATATCATAGAATCATAGATTTGTTAAAATTGGAAAAGACCTTTAAGATCATCAAGTCTGATCATAAACCCAACCCTGCCAAATCCACCCCAAAACCATGCCCCAAAGTATCGTCTTAGTGTACTTTCAATAGGGAAACAGGGTAAGAACAAAACAGTCTTCAAAAACTCTGTATATTGCAACCTTCTGAGTAAAAATCTACATTTTGATGAAAGAGGAAAAGAATGATAATGAATTATTAACAAGGTGAATCTTGCTAATGGCCTTTGAGCTTTGTTCTTAAAACAAGCCAACAACTGCTTGAGAAATGGAAGCCTCCAACTTTTTAATGGTGGCACAAGAATTTTAACTTTCCTTGTCTGTGAAGCTTGTTTTTTTAAATTTTTTATATTTACAATATTTCAAGACAATGCCATGGAAGTCCCCAGACATAGTTCCAGCCCATTTAGACAGAGAGTGCTTTTAGTGACGCATTCCAGCTGGAAGATGCTCCTTTTAAAAGTGTTGTTTTCCACCTACTCACACAGTCTATAGGTGCAAAACTTTACTAGAAGTTTTGAAATCCTGTTATTTAGCCATGATCTTGGGTGAAAATACGTCTAGCCTTGGCATTAACAGTTAAGTAGCATTATGTATTTTTTTTTTTTTTGCGTGTCTTTCAGCTCTTGCAATCATGGATTTTAAAGCTGGAAGGGATCATGAGATTATTTTGTCAGTCTTTTTGAGTTACCTGTGTGCTAAGAACTTCTTGCAGTACTATTGGATGTATATTCAGCTCCTTGCATCATCCTTGCAGCTGGGACCCCAAGTTGCCATTTCCCCTCAGTCTTGCAGGCAGGATCACAGAGATTTTCCAGCCTGCATAGAAATAGGGAGCAGGATTCCAGTGGAGAAGGGAGAGAGCTTCAGATGTTGCAGGGTCAGGACCAGGACTCAGGACCATTCCCCTGCTCTTGCCCTCAGCCTGCACAGATCTGGTAAGGTCTTGTTCTCCTCCTGTTTGCAATAATAACCCCAAATCTCCCATTTGGTGGCCCAGAGACCGGAGTGGTTCTGCTTCATGGTGCCACGGGTGCCTGTCGTGGGTCTGCAGGGAGGGAAGGGGATGCAAAAAGAGCCACTGTGACTCAGGTGAGGCCCCAGTCAGGGTTGTACACGTGTGTTACAGCTGCACCAAACCAGCAAACAGCCTCGGGTTGCCTGTGGGTGGGAACATTTTCATGGGACCATAGAAACGTGGAATCCATAAGGTTGGAAAAGACCTCAAAGATTATTAAGTCCAACCTTTGGCCGAATACCACCATGGCCACATTGACTCATTTTTTAAACTCTTTTAGGGGTGGTGACTCCACTGCTGCCCCGGGCAGCCTGTTCCAATGCTTAACCACTCTTTCAGTGAAGAAATGTTTTGCAATACCTGATCTCAACCTCCTTTGGTGATGCTTGAGGCTGTTTCCCATTGTTCTATCACAAGTTTCCTTGGAGAAGAGTCCAACCCCCACCTCACCACCACACCTCCCTTCTATAGAAAGCAATGAGGTCTCCCCTGAGTCCCCTTTTCTCCAGACTAAACAACCCCAATTCCTGGTAGCAGTTGGTGGATACAACTCCCCAGCAAGTTCATCTTGCCTCATTTAAATATTTGGGAACAGAAGTGGTGTGGGATTTGGTGGATCGAAATGCTCTTGCTCTGGAACAACATCAATACCAGCATGGTCCAAAGCACCACGTGCTCTGCTGTTATGAATCTCAGCCTATATAAATTTACCCCAGGCTTTGTTCCCGGAGGTCTTGTGCAAGCAGATCCACAGTCACAGTGCTCAGCGTGTTGGCTTATATTTTGGTTATTTTATGTGTATCTTGTCTTTGACTAATGTTGCATTCCACTGTGGGGAGCTGCGAGGAGTTCTTTTAAAAATGGATGGTCGAGAACGAAATGAAGACAAACGAGGCGAACCTTGTACCTGAGAACCATTTATTGGTAACGAAAACAGAGAAGGGAAGGGAGTTGCCCCAGCGAAAGAGGGCTAGAAGAGACAGAAAAGAAGGAAGAAAAATGAAAAAGGACTGGGGGAGAGGAGAGAGAGGGGACAGAGGGAAAAGGAGGGTGTTAGCAGTGACCATCAGGGCAGTGCTGTCGGCGTTGGGGCAGTGGGGTGTGCACGCTGCCTGCCTGTGGCCGGGCTGGGCACCGGCGAGCCTGTGCAGCTCCACAGGTGTGCATCCTGCAGCACTGGACACGCAGTGAATGGGTGCTCGGACAGGAGGGCTGGGACCCTGCACAGGGTCATGGTGACCAGCTGGGTCGGGGCAGCAGGTTGGGAGGTGACAGCCGGATCGGCGTGGCAGGGTTGAAAGCAGGCAGTCCAGTCCTGGACACAGGGTGAAGTGGCAAGGTGGTGGTCAGGGGCACAGGGAGGCAGGACAGGTGCAAGGGCGAACCAGTGAGGGCAGGAGAGCCAGAAGGCAGGCAGGCTGGGGCCATGGGGGTGCCTTAAATGGCTACCTAGAAACAGAGACTAGACAGGAATAAAGGAATAAAGGAGGGATTTATTTGAAAGGCCTTCAGATGTACACTTTTTAGCTCCAGAGGCTCCTGCCTCAGTGCATCCCAAAATGGACAATGACAGCTCATGAGTTCTTCCCACTTTGATATCAGCATCAATTCCCCAAGCAGAAGCCAGGCAAGGATGGAATTTGCCCAAGCTTGCCCCCCTCTCCCCAAGATGAAGGTTTGCAGTTGTTGGGCCCAGGAGGGTCTGGGTGTCCTTGGAGAGCGAGCTGGAGAGGCTTTGTTATGTCAGTGTGAGCATGAGAGAACAGCACTTAATGAGCTACAGGAAACTTCATAGTTACACTAACAGTATAGGATTTGAAAAATATAGAAATTAAAACCTAAGGCATCAATGGCAAAGGAGGGGGCGAGCTGGCCAGCAAATGAACAGTAACAAACCCCAGCGAGCAGCAAACAGCAGCAAGCCCCCACATAGTTGTTTTTTTTTACTCCCCTGACCCCTCCCAAAGCCTGCCCACTAAAAGGGAACCACTGTTCCAGTCCAACCTTCCTGTGCTGTCCGGTGGTGGAGAGCTCTTGGTGACCCCATTGGAGAAGTCCCTCCACAGTGTCTCCTGCTACCTGTCTCGTGTGGGATGCTGCCAGGCCAAGTCTCCCCAGAGATGAGGCTTCTCCCACTCCTGGCTGCCTCCTGCAAGTGGCAGTGCCCTGGATCCCTCCCCACATGCCTCCGACAGCCCTGACAACCAGAGCTGAGGCAAACTAAAATGGCTCAGTTCAAACCGAATTGGCTTCTCGCAGCTAAGCACAGGTGACAGAGAGGTGTGTGCGAGTTTGCACCTGTGTGTGCCTATGTGGGGTTTTTGTTTCTTTTTTTATGACTTGGGACTGTTAGACGCTGAGGAAAAAAAAAAAAACAACCAATTAGCTTTCTAGTTGATGTCTAGGGGCATCAGTACAGAGAATTTCCTCCTGAATATTCAAGCTTTTCCCCCCAGACATGCAGGCAGCACCTTTCTGAGAAAGACACGTTTTAGAGATGTCATTCTCTTTACAAATTGCTTCTCTCTCAGTGTGCTCTAATTATAGAAGCCTCGACGGCGTTTGTGCATGCACGGAGGTGGCAGCAGGAATTTCTGATAAAATCAACTCACTCAAAGGAACTGCTTCTAACTGCTTGGGCTGCTGAGTACAATGAACTGGAGGAGAAGTGCTGATTGACCTCCTCAGATCTCTGGGGGAGGTTAAACCATCTCAAGTGAGGAAATAGCAAGTGCAGGGAGTGGGATGTGAGAATGAGTGACGCTGCCAAACTCCCATTTCCACCTGGTTTTGGGGGAAATCACCCAGTGATGAACTTTCCAACCAGGCTGTGAACTTGTTGGACCTAGATGGGTGTTACGGGGTGATCCCCACCTTCTTGACAAACCTTCAGGAGATTCAAGATATATTTTCTTTGTATCCAGTGGGAGATATTTTCTGTTTTCAGGAGGAATAGGCTACCCTGACTTTTGCATACCCAATGTGTTTTTGTCTGTGCTCTCCTGGACTTCATTCATCCAATGCTGGCCAGCAGTGGAGAAGTTGGCCTGCAAAGCCTCTCCTTCCCCAGCAGATCCATGTGTCCCACCTAGTCTACATGATCTGTCTTGTGGTTACCCAGTGGGGCTGGTGCAGGGATAACACCTGGGGGCTGCAAGATGATGGAACACCTGTGGGAGGTGACTTCTGACCACTTAAGGATCAATGGTTGCCCCTGAGAAGCACAGTTTTAACTTTTTGAGAAGCAGTGTAGCCCATTTCCTGCAGGTTGTTTTGCTTCCCAGTGCCAGTCCCCTCTGCACGGAGAGTTGGAAGGAAGAAAGGCAGGATATGACTACGAAAGAATCATAGAATCATCAAGACTGGGAAAGACCTCTGAGATCATCAAATCCAACTCTTGACGAGGAAATCATAGCACTCCTGCTCCTTGGGTCTTCATCACTGTTTATTTCAAGGAAGAAGAGGAATGTTCTGTTGAGGAGCTGTAGAATGATGGAAGGTTGGGAGGAGTTCATAAAGTCCAAGATCTCTGCTCAAGCAGGGCCAGATGGATGGATGGATGGGCTGAAGTTTGCTGCAGATGAGCACAGGCACTGGGGATGCACCATCCTGGCAACAGAGATGGAGTTTTGGGGACCCCTTGGCTTCAACCTTCTCTTCTTAAGCAGCTACAAGGAGGGAATTTTTCCCAGGGAAGAATGTGACACATCTCAGTCTCCCTGAGTTGTGTTGTGAGCTCTGCATGGCAGCAGCTGCTGCTGACTTCAAACGTGGTGGGTGGGAAGAGCAAGTGACAGGATGAGGGAATGAAGAAAAGGAAAAGGAGGCAAAAAGAGGTAAAAGGTTGGGTTGGAAGAGACTTTAGAGATAATCTCTCTCCAATCCCCTGTCTTGGACAGGGATTCCTTCCACCCCCATCGAGCTGTCTGTGAACGCTTCCAGGGATGGGATATCCCCAGACTCACATCCAAGACAGGTCCCCATTAGGTGGCCACTATTGGGTCATGGATGAATGAGTCCCCTGTCCCAGCCAGAGGCTGTCACCACCTCTTGTCCCCATGATTTAATGCTGGTGGATGCAAAACCAGCACGAGAGAACATGGTGGAACAGGGATTTGGCAGCAGTCCTGTTCCTTCTGCTAGAACATTATATTTTCTTATTGCAATCCCAACATGAGCAGCAATCCAGAGACCAATTGCTGGTGACACCCTGGTCATGTGTTCAGATTTACTCTTAACAGAGGTGTGCAGAGAAGGGAATAGTTATAGGTGTGCTGGAAATCAGGTGTTAACCCTTTGGTAAGCATTTGATAGGGAATAGGTGTGGGGAAGGGTTTTCTTTGACCTCAACTATAGCAACATGCTCGGAGAAGCTGTGGCTGCCCCATCCCTGGAAGTGTCCAAGGCCAGGTTGGACAGGGCTTGGAGCAACCTGGGATAGTGGAAGGTGTCCCTGCCCATGGCAGGGGGATGGAACTGGATGAGCTTTAAGGTTCTTTCCAGCCCAAACTATTCTATGTTTCTGTGGTTCTATTACATGTCATGGAATAATTGTCAGAAAATTCCTGTAGCACTTTGCAAGATTTTTTGAAGAGAAGCTACAGGAGGAAAAGGGACATGAAATAGTTCAAAATGGAATTTTTTGGATTTATTGATAGAATGACTGCCTCGGCCCTTAAATGATTATTCACTTTGGGTTTCCTTGACATTTTCCAAATGGACTAAGGGACTAACTCCTCTGGAGGCTGCACATCTACCAGAGCTTTGCACTTGCAGACAAGACCTTTGAGATGTATTTTGGTTTCGCCTCTGTGGTGGTTCACCTCTTTGCTATGTCTTGTACATGCGTTGATGCATTTCTTTCTGCATGAGCAGTGGTGCTACTACTCAGGGGGGTGATGTAAATGATTTTTATTTACTTTTTAAGTTTTTCCTCATTATGGCTGCTAATTATGTTTAGAATCTATCTGCAAATGAAAAAAGAAAAAGAAAGGAGAGTGGAACTGACTGAAGTATTTGGGAAAAACTCTTTTTTTCCTAATTTTCTTGCTATTCGTGTTTTTTTAATGTGGGCAAATTTTGAGAACATACAGTATTTCATTTCAAAATGTCAAAACATTTCCCTTTGAAAGCTTGTAATGGGCTGCTTCAGCTATGGTAAAGGGAGGAAGAAAATACAGCTTTCATCTGAAACCAGCTTACTGGGTTTGGCATTTGTATCTGTTGATCTAAACCAGAATGCTTCAGCTAATAAACCAGTTGTCTAAAAAATTTAATTCAGCCTTTTCTTCATCAGTTTCCTGTCACTTCCACTTTCTTGTACTCATCAGTATCACAGTACTGTGGATTTTTTTTTTTTTAGGCAAATACTTCAAGCCATGTCTCAGTTTTATTTTGAAAGAAAGGGAGAAAGTCTGCGTTCAAGTACATAATAGAGTCTTTTCAATTAAGATGAAGAGCGAAATCTGGTCTGCAGATATTTAATGACTCATGCTGAGAATGAGAAACAGAGCAAAGTTCTGCTGAATTAAACAGCAAAAAGCTGCTTTTTGTCTTGCAGCTGAAGGCACAGTTGACCCTGAGGATGGATCAGTCCTAAACGTGAGGGCTGAGCCCCAGTGCAGTGTGAATGCTGCTGGTTTACCCATGAGGAAGAGAAATTCTTGCTCGTACAAAGGTTCAGAGAGTAATATAATAATGGCTAATAAATGCTAACACCCATACAGTCCTTTTTTTTTTTCTTCTTTTTTTGTGCAAGTATGGGAGTAAAGTTCATTGTCCAAATCACATCACACATGGAGAAACTGCATTTCTTCTGTAGCTTTGCATAAACTTCTAATGAACTTCTCTTTTATTTTATTTTTTAGATCTGTCTTTTTAGGGCTGTGTTGCTGTGCTGGGTTAGAGGTTTCCTTGTACATTAACAGGTCTGTGAGTAGAGTGTGTAGAGGACAAGGGAGAACAGCTTTAGATGAGATAGGAGTAAGAAATTCTTTCCTGTGTGGGTTCTGAGGCACTGGAACAGATTGCCCAGAGAAACTGTGGCTGCTGGAATTGTTCAAGGCCAGGACTTGGAGCAACCTGGTCTAGTGGAAGGTGTCTCTGCCCAAGGCAAGGGGGTGAAAGGAGATAATATTTATCATCCCCTCCAACCCAAATCGTTCTACAACTCAGTGTTTATGCCTGAGATTATCTGTGGAACATCAAAGTAATTTATTTTCTGTGTGATACATGGCAGGAAGATGATGTTCTCCTCTACTCCTGGCTTGGTAGATTGGGAGGGTCTGTTCCTGAGTGAATGTGCCTCTCCGTACAAAAAATAAAAGATTAATTCTGTAATGTTTCCCCACATTGACCATTTCACTGTGATGAACAATACAAGGGCTCACCACTAACTTGCAAAGGGTCTGAGAAATCAAAATTTGGTCCATGTGAATCCCAGGAAGAGGCAGCTGAGCCTGTGCCTTCCTTACTAATTTTTCTTTTCCAGGGAATAACTACAGCAGTAGTTGTGTAACAAGGAACATTTTATGGCCATTGCTACAACCTCTGCTGACCAACTGCAGATCCCAGAAGCTGTGGGTGATCAGATCTGCATAAAATGTCCCACAGAAACAAACCCAGGAGACTTGCAGAAGCTCTGGCAGATGGCACTTCATCTTCCTGAACGACGTATGGGGTCTGGTACATATGGATTATAAAACCCTGTATAGGTTTTATGATTTCTTCCAAAAGAACTGATTCTTGGAGCCAGATGGTTTCTGTTATGGTTAATCTTAAGCAAACAAAAGTAATTTTCCTTCTTCTGTTCAGTAATGCTGAGAAGGTATATGAAGTATTATGCATAAATTAGCAGTATAGTTTTCTTATTTAAACTTGTAGATAAAGATTATCAATAAATGGCAAGGGGTGTATTACCCTTTTTCATTTCTTTTAGAATGTCTAATAAATTACCTTGTTGGGGTTTTTTTGGTTTTTGGTTTTTTTTTTTTTTTTTTTTTTTTTTTTTTTTTTTTTTTTTTTTTTTTTTTTTTTTTTTTTTTTTTTTTTTTTTTTTTTTTTTTTTTTTTTTTTTTTTTTTTTTTTTTTTTTTTTTTTTTTTTTTTTTTTTTTTTTTTTTTTTTTTTTTTTTTTTTTTTTTTTTTTTTTTTTTTTTTTTTTTTTTTTTTTTTTTTTTTTTTTTTTTTTTTTTTTTTTTTTTTTTTTTTTTTTTTTTTTTTTTTTTTTTTTTTTTTTTTTTTTTTTTTTTTTTTTTTTTTTTTTTTTTTTTTTTTTTTTTTTTTTTTTTTTTTTTTTTTTTTTTTTTTTTTTTTTTTTTTTTTTTTTTTTTTTTTTTTTTTTTTTTTTTTTTTTTTTTTTTTTTTTTTTTTTTTTTTTTTTTTTTTTTTTTTTTTTTTTTTTTTTTTTTTTTTTTTTTTTTTTTTTTTTTTTTTTTTTTTTTTTTTTTTTTTTTTTTTTTTTTTTTTTTTTTTTTTTTTTTTTTTTTTTTTTTTTTTTTTTTTTTTTTTTTTTTTTTTTTTTTTTTTTTTTTTTTTTTTTTTTTTTTTTTTTGTTTTTTGTTTTTTGTTTTTTGTTTTTTGTTTTTTTTTTGTTTGTTTGTTTGGTTTTTTTTTGTTTTGTTTTGTTTTTTTTTGTTTTTTGTTTTTGGTTTTTTTTGTGGTTTTTGTTTTGTTTTGTTTTGTTTTTTTTGTTTTGTTTTGTTTTGTTTTGTTTGTTTGTTGTTGTTGTTTTTTCCTGAAGAACTGAAGCTCTCTAGAAGAGGAGGGTGCATCAAATGGAACTTTTACTCTGAGCTGGGAAATCTACTCCAGCATTTGCAGTATTACCCATGCACAAAACTCTCTTTGCCATAGATGGATGCCAGCTGTTGCATTGCTCCACTGCTATTTTCCACTGCATCCACTTTGTCTCTGTTTCAGTCATTTCTGCTGTCCTGTCATCCCAGATCTCACTTCATCTCTCTGGGGCTTTCAGTTTGGGAACTGAAAGGTCTCAATGACACTGCAAGGTCTCTCTGAGATTTTTGTTTCTACTTAACTGTGGGAGCAATTTGTCTTCTGTGTCCTTGAAATGGCCTGAAATTTTAGTTATGAGGGAAGTTACAAAGAGGAAGGAAATGGGAAGAAAAGGCACTTTCTTCACTAAAACTTCTTCAGCCTTGTGCTGCAACAAATATTGGCTCTGGGGTGAGCTTGAGGCTCCAGCATCACATTTACAAGGAGTATAGAAATACCCAATTACCTGGAATGGTTTGGGTTGGAAAGGACCTTAAAGATCATCCAGTTCCAACCCCCTGCCATGGGCAGGGACCTTCCACCATTCCAGGTTGCTCCAAGCCCCATCCAACCTGGCCCTGGACACTTCCAGGGATGGGGCAGCCACAGTGTCCATCCCAATGGATGTGTTTGTTCAACTGGAAAACTGTGGCAAGGTAATATTTTTAAGGTTTCTTTCTTTTTTCATAGGGCTTATTTTCTGATACCACTGCCTTGCATCACGTGGACTTAATCAGAACAAAAAAAAAAATCATCTCCATTTTGTCATTAATAGCCTGAATCTTAAAAAAGATATTTTCTAAGGCAATTAGTGCTGAGTTCATTAATAAGACCAGAAGAGAGGCTGATTAAGTGCTAGTTTAAAAATAAAAACAGCATTTTGTAATTTATATCACCAATAAATTTTTAAATAACGGCATTTCACAAATATTTGGATTCTTCATCTTTTTTGCTGGCTGTTTTCACGTTGCACTCCCAGCAGCTCGGGTGGTAAGTGTAAGATTAATAATTTCCACTTTGCTTTTCCAGTCAATTCCTTTACATTTTCACATCCTGTTGGTGCTGTTGTTTGTGTTTGCATTAGCACAGGACTGCAGACTATCCCAAGAATATGGCAGTGCAAACAAAACTTGCTTTTCTCTCAGGTTTTATTTATACCCTCATACAGCATCAATATTAAAAAATGAAACAAACTATCAAATTGCTTTAAATTGCCTTTTTTTTTTTTTTTAATGACTTGGGTATTCTTTTAAAAATATAGGCAGTCACTGCCTTAATGCTTGCTTCTGCCACTGCTTTGGAGCATGAAAGAGGGAACATGATTAGGCTTTCCATCTCGGAAAGCAAAAAGCAATAGGATTTGATAGGGAAGTTTCACAAATTAATTGGTATTTTCCAGTACATTGATTTATTTCAATCAAAAATGAATTGTCATTTTAACTCTATCCTAATCCACTACCAGCAAAAATAATTTTAAAAAACCCTCCAAAGTTGTTTGTTTTGTTTAAAAGGGACTTAACTGTGCTGGAGTAACACAGAATTATGCAAAACCTTTTAAAGTTTGTCTCCCCGTTGCTTGAAAATGGAGAAAAACTCTTAATGTAAAACTGTCCAACCAAAACCAAAATTTCCACACTGCCAGAAT
Organism: Vireo altiloquus; assembly: GCA_013396875.1. Classification (NCBI taxonomy): domain Eukaryota; kingdom Metazoa; phylum Chordata; class Aves; order Passeriformes; family Vireonidae; genus Vireo; species Vireo altiloquus. The sequence goes on from VZRF01008003.1 coordinate 48,573, forward strand.
TAGCAACTTCTTAATCCACTGCCCAGCTCTGCATTTATTCTTCATAATATTTTGCTTAAAATCTGAAGTCTATTTTGCATTTATCCATCATGGAAAGTCGATGTTCTCCATAATTCTCCTGTCTGGAGAAGAGCAGTGCAGCCCAAGGGGATTCCCATGGTGAAAGTGAGATTTCCCTGAATTACTTTGTTCATTTTGTAGAGGTTTGAGCAGGTGGAACAGGGCCGAGGATCCCACCAGCTCCTTTCCCATGGGCCACCAACCTCTCCTGACATTCAAATCTCTTTTAGCCATCGAGTTGTCCCCAGGAAGTGATGGGCTCTTTATTTTAGTAACAGCCTTGTAAGTCTTTGACATTTCCTTCTACTAAATCAACAAAAGCTGCTGTTTTTTCTTGTAGAAATCAGAAGGCAGTGTGTTTGGGGTTTCTTTTCTCCATGTTCTTCTTCTTTTTTTTTTTTTTTTTTTTTTTTTTTTTTTTCTTTTTTTTTTTTTTTTTTTTTTTNACTGCTGCCTAAGCAGGAGCAAAGAATGAGAACAGGTTTTTCTGGCAGCATTAATGCAGATGTAGAGAATATCAGGTTTTGAACTGAAGGCTGATGTTACTTTCTAACATTTTTAACAAGTTGAGAAGGGTTAGAAGCACAAACTGTCACTCACTGCTGGGAAAAAAGCTGATATATTTCAAGTGGCCTTTCAAAAGCATGAAACTTTTTAATAATAAATTAAAATAAATTGGTAGGGTAGTAACGTAACAAAGTTGCTTGGTTGGGACTTTTTTTCTTGAGTTTTATTGGGTGTTTTCCTCCCCATCATGAGTTGGAAGCAGCATCTCTGCTTCATCCTCACCACTTTGCTTTTCCTGTGGAGTGTAGCTCATCTTCAGGGTGACACCTGATGCCAACAACTTTCCCTCAGGCTGTTTCTGATCCTGTCTGAGATGTCTCTGTTCTTTGTCAAGACTGTGCTTGCTGGCTTTCCAGGATTTTGGTCATGGATTTTCTGTTCAGTTGCAAAATCAACCTTCAGAACTGGAGCTAATTTGGGTAGGGCTGCAAATTGCTCTTGTCTGGGTGCATGGAAGGTGTGACACTTACTGAGGAGGAGCCTCTCCACTTTGCCAAGAGTCAGTGCATGCTGGGGCAGAGTGTTTGTCTCAGGATTGTCTCTAGGAACAGCTTCTTCTCGTGGTGGACAGTTTGGATATTTCTTTTTTTTTTTTTCCTTAATACCACGTGGGTGGGTTTGGGAGGCTGTTTTTGACTGCTGCTGCTGTGAGAAAGATGGAGATGTACCCTCGGGATGATGGATCCAAAGTGGTTTGGCAAAGCTGAACAACGAGTTGTCAACACATTTCTCTGGCCATGGCAGAGGGTTGGAACTGGATGATCTTTATAGTCTCTTCCAACCCAAACCATTCTATGATTTCTTTGATTTTAACACAATTGCAGATCTCCTTGGCCAGACTCCTGCATGACCTGAGACTCTGGTACTGTCTGTGCTATCCTGGACACACCACCTGAGGTGCTCTTCACTAGAGAGTCTTTTCCTTTCTTCTGCAGCAGTTTTTTACTGGCATATATGCTAAGGAAGGAAACCAAAGAGAGGAAAAGCATCTTAACCAGAAATAAAGCAGAGCAAATCTGATTGACTCTTGATTGCACTGTAAAAAGATACTTAATCATAGAACCAGAGAGTGTTTTGGGTTGGATGGGACCTTCAAAATCATCTTGTTCCAACCCACCTGCTATGGGCAGGGACACCTTCCACTAGACCAGGTTGCTCAGGGTCTCATCCAGCTTTTCCTTGAACACCTCCATGGCTGATGCGTCCATAGCTTCTCTTGGCAACCTGTGCTGGTGCCTCTTCAATCTCTAATGTTTCCTAGTGTTTCCTTTTCTCTTTGAACCGCTTCTTGGGCACACACAAAGTTTGAATTTTTGTGGCTGAGGACTTGGTGCTGTGTTTGGAACTGCACGAGGTGATTTCCCTCATGGGGAGGATGGGAATATGGCAAAGCACTCCTGGGTTTAATGCTCCTTCCAAGTGGCTTAGGACAAAAATCATCTCTTGGCTGGTTTAAATGGAAGTGCAGAACTTGTGTGCAGCTAGGTTATGGAGGAGAGAGTTTCCAAATTTTGTACTTTCTTTAATTTCTGAAGTTGACTTTTCACTGCAAGTTAGTGCTCATCCTTTACCTTCTTGTATTCCATAAGAGACAACTCTCCATGGCTGGACTGTCCCTTGAAATGCCACCAAACTGCAAAGTTTTGGTTCCACTTTCCTAGACCTCACCTACATGGGAAACTTCTTCCTGAACAGCCTTGTTCCTTTGCTTCCTAAACTTTCCTCATGATAGGCACTGTATTTATTATTTGTCTCGGAAACATGTATTGTATCTGTATTCAAAGCTTATTTTTTTATTTTATTTGAAGACTTTTCCAAGAAAGAATCGTGCTGAGCTCCAGTTAAAATTTACAAGCTCTACCAGGGGCATTTGTGCTGGGTGTATTGTGCGCTGCAGTCGTTTCTCTGGGAATGTGTTAATTAAGCATAAATTTAGAGGCTTGGAAAAGGTTTATGAATGGAAACCATTTCAGAGAGCTCAAGACAAAAATGGGACCCTAAGTGAGGTCTTTACCAGCCTGAAAAGATTCTCCCTGCCTGCTTTACCTCCTTGGTCTTATCCACTCGTTGAATTTAGGCCCTGAACTTAACATGGTTTAGAAACTTTGAAATCTCTGTCTCCTCTGGTCAACTTGCTATAGCTGTGGTAGGACTTCCAAAGGAAAAAAATATATATATTCTGGGAAAGTAGATGTGTTATTTTTACTCTCCTTTTTTCTATAATTTTTATGGGAGTGTATCTAGTGGGGAAGTAAGGTGGGAGCAATGTTCTTGTGTAGGGCAAGGCTGAAGTGGAGGGGCAGGCACTGATCTCTCCTCTCTGGTGAGCAGTGACAGGACCTGAGGGAGTCGCCTGAAGTTGTGTCAGGGGAGGTTTAGGTTGAATATTAGAGAAAGATTCTTCACCCAGAGGGTGGCTGGACATTGGAACAGCTCCCCAGGGCAGTGGTCACAGCACCAAGCCTGCCTGAGGTGAAGAAGCTTTTGGACAATGCTCTCAAGCATGGGGTGGGATTGTTGGGATTGTCCTGTGCAGGGCCAGGAATTGTACTTCAATGATTTTATGAGTCTCTTCCAACTCAATATAATTCTATGATTCTTGGTTTTCCCTTGGGGCAGGTATTTTACTACCTTACACCTCTCCCTTTTAGATGAGTGGGATGAAAAGAGTTCTTCCAGCTGAGAGGAATTTTACCTTCACTTAAAGCTTCATTTCTAAAACCAGAAAAAAATGTATTTTATACATACAGGAGAAGTTGGACAAATCAGGAAGATGATTAAAAAAGGTAAAAGGAACAAGAGTTTCTAAGTGTTAATGCAAACAGAGACCTTGAGTTAACCCGTAGGGAATTGAGTTCTTGAATACACTGACCCTGCTGTGGGAGAAGGGGTTTGAGGGAGGATTGATGCAAACACCAGCTTCATCCCAGTTTTTACACCTGTAATTCCATAGGTGCCCCCTCCTTGTGCTGTGGCCATGCTGTGGAGAGCCAGCCCTTTTGCAAAAAGTCACCTCACAAATCTGTAGCAAAGAGCCTCAGAGCCTTTCCATGTGAAACAGCCTCACGTTTTCCAACATTTATGAAAATCGTGTTGCCTGATGAGTGTGATTTTTGCTTCCATTTTCCTTTATCACTTATTTCACTCAAATTTCATCAGCAGGAAAGAAAAACCTCCCAAGCTTGCACGCCAGGAGCAACTTCTCGTTGCATATGATGCTGCTTCTTTCATTCTCTTCTATTTCCTTTTGTGTTTTAAACTCTTTGTTTTGAGGAAAGGAGCTTTGTTCAAACATGCTCTGGGCCAATCCTTTCTATCCTGGTGCTTCTTGGAGCTTTTTTTGACCAGAAGAGCAGAGGTGATGAGGAGAATCAAGTTTCCTGTGATGGATAGGGAAGGTCTATATGAAATGGGAAGGCAGTGGAAGACCAAAACAGTGTTCTGGCAGTGGGAGAGACCAAGGACTGTGTGGAACATGGGGTCAGACACCAGAGAATCCACAGGGAGCAACACCCTGGGAAGCTGTTGAATACTGGGGACTAAAGGATTTGTCTGGGGTGGCTGTAGGTGTCTGTGCCTCCACCACTTCTTGGTTATCTGTTTTCTCTAGGACTGTTAAATTCCCATTATAATCTTCTTCTTTGTCTTTAATCTTTTTCCTCCTTTGCCTCCTCCATTTTCTTCCACCTTTTCATTTTTATGTCAATTGTTGTAGAAAAACTAAAATAAACACATGAATTTCCCGTTTTTCTCCAGAGCAAATCTCTTTTCCACTCTGACTGGCAGCCAAAAATCAATCTCTTCCTCTCTCTTGAGTTCATTTCCCAGTGCTAGAGGCACATGGCTCTCGTTGTGGATCTCAGTCTTCAAGAAGGAATTATTCTCTTGGATAATGCTATGAAAAGGGGAGGGTTGGAGCTTTGCAGTGGCTTCAGTGGTCCTGAAGAAGGAACAAGGTGCTGGATGGGTGAGACTCATCCACTCAGCTGGGCTGTGAAAGGGTTAAGCCACAGGGCTGAGTGTGTTGGGTCTGAATCCTTATTGGTAAACTGAGGATTTGGGGTGGATGGTTGGAAATCAGAGTGAGCAGGTTGCTTCCTGCCTGCCTTTTACTCCTTGCAGGTGTTTCATGGTGCAAAAGAGGAGTTTGGAGACCAGGTACTTTTCTGTGGGAGTTTCCTGGGCAAAAACGATGCTGTAACTGCAGTTAAAGCTGTCAAAGGAGAGGTGCTGCAGGAGATCTGTGACTTTCTTTAACAGCCCACAGATAAAATTTTTGGTGGTGCTTTGGGGATAAATCCATGACAATTTGGGGTGCTGAGTTTCTTTGCTACAGCCACGTTAAGTATGGTAAGTAGAAAGATCAAATTCGTGTTCTGTTTTTCCTCTTTTTCCCTTTTTTTTTACTGGAATTACTTTAATTACTGCTACTTCTTCTCTGCAACTTTTAGGTTATTTTGGATTTGCTGCAAAATTGAGTTCAGGGAGGCAATCGACTTCACCTGGCTACAGAAAAGCCATTAGGAGCTCCAAATTAGTGTGAAATAATTAATAGGAAAGGAAGATTAACGTGGCAAACACGGGCACTTCTCATTAACATTAAGCGAAAGGATGTTCCTGTAGGTTCCTTTACCATGAGTGTTGTCCTGGACCTCCAGCAATTCCCTTTGGACATTAATTATATCCAGATCACTCGAGACAAGACCTTATAAGCCTGGTCAGGCATCGTGTTTGGTTTGTCTTGAAGAGGAACTGAAAGAAATTCCTGCTGTGATTTCTCCTTCCTTTACCAAAGCCGCTGGTGGTGGTGCTTGGAGCTGTTGACTGTCCCAGCACCTGAGAGCCCCAGGGATGCCTAGGGATGCCCAGAGATACCCAGGGATGCCCAGGTGCAGCAGAACTGTTTTCTCCCTCCTGAGCATGGCTGGGGGAAGCAGCCCATGTGTCCCTGGGTCCTATTTTGCCCCAAGCACAGACACCACATCCCTCCGCTGGCCAGTCCTCATCCAGAGTTTTCTCCTGTAGGCAGAATTGTGATGAATTAAAGATTGCAACTGCACTGAATCATGGAAAGTGATGCACTCTGAGTGTTCTCTGCTGCACTGGTCGCAGAAATCGTGTGTAAGGCTTGCATGGATTTTTAAGCTTCTCAGGCACTCCTTGCAGCTCCTGGAAAGGAGATTGCAGCCAGGCTGGGGTCTGTCGCTTACTCCAAGTAGGAGGTGGTAGAAAAAAGAGGAAATGTCCTCAAGATCCACCAGGTGAGGTTTGTATTGGATATTAGGAACAATTTCTTCACTGAAAGGGTCGTCAGGCATGGGAACAGGGTGTCAGGGGAAGTGACTGAGTCGCTATCCCTGGAGGTATTTGAAAGATGTGTAGATGTGGCACTTCAGGCACATGGTTTAGTGGTGGATTTGGCAGTGCGGGGTTAATGGTTGGATTCAAAGGTCTTTTCCAACCTAAATTATTCCATGATTCAATTTTCTCTTTTTTTATTTTTGTCTTTCCTTTTCTTTTTTTCCCTTTTTCTTTTTTTGCGTTCATCCAGAGTGTGACAGGCAACACAGAGGTCTAAGATGCCAGCCCTGCATAGCAGATGGGTGTGAGGCAATGTTGCATGGCTGGATTTAACCTTGCTGCAGTCGCACAGATTTTTTTGCCCAGGGGAAGCAATTTCTGGGGTAAAACTCCACACCCAAACCACAGAGTTCCTCAAAATCCCAGTCACAGCACTGACACACTTTGCTTTGGCAGAGCAGGTGTTGAAAAGCCCTTTTTGCCATGTGTTGCACCTACCTGTGGGGCTTTTCAGGCAAAGGAAAGAAGAATTAAATAAGCAAATATCAGAAATGCCATTGTTGGCTGCTGCTGCTGCCTTAGGAATTGGTTGGTGTGGGTTTGAGTGACCTGGTGTGGTGGAAAGTGCCCCTGCCCGTGGTGGCAGGAACAGATGGTATTTAACAGAGGTCACATCCAATCCCAAACATTCTGTGATTTCTGTGAGCAAAAATAAATATAACAGCAATAAATATAGCAGGGCGTCACTGATAGCAGAGGAAGTTGGGTTGTCCTGGGATCCAAGGGGATTTTCCTGGAAAAATAAACGGGGAAAATAAATGGAAACAGTAAAAGTGCTTTTGGAAACGTCCAGTTAAGGAAGTAAAGGAGAAACCATTTTCCTGTGGGATTCTATAACACTTCCCTGCGAAACTCCCATAGCCTTGAGGACCCAAATTGTAAGTAAAAGTCATTTTTTCCCAGCTGTGGCCCTGGACTCTTTTGGTGTCAGAGCATGTATTTAATGCATAATGTCATTCAATGCATATCAGAAACCTCCTATCCTTCTTGGGGAAACAAAATATTTAAGTATTCACTTGATGTAATCAAAGATGTTTAATTTTTTATCAGACTTCACATCCACTTCTCAGTCTTGGTTTGTCTTCCTTGGCTTGGTAGTACAGATGCAGTTTTGCTTTGCTTTCTGCTTCTGTTTTTAAATTGTTCTGCTTCTCTGCTTGACCTGCTCCATCCTCCATGAATAGTTACAACATCTTGGCTTGATGTGTTGAAGCTTGAAATTGGAGTAGTTAAAACAACCTTCTTGTTATTATTTTTTTTTTCTTTTGCAAAATAAAAACAAAATAAAGCCAGAACAGGCAGCATGCTGTGACAAGAAGTAAAACTCCAGGAGCAGGAAACTGCAACCCAGATACAGTGCAGTTTTCTCAGAAAAAAAAAACATTCTCCAAGAATTGCATTTTCAAAGTAATTGTTTGGAAATTTTGGGCAAAGGTTCTATTTGCCTTGTTGGTTTTTTTTTAGATTTAATTTCCTTTTTTTTTAGGTGTCAGGATGATTGTGGGTGCTGTTAGATAGGTGTGGATTGAGAGACCTTTGAGTGGACTTCATAACTTCTTGATCCTCTTCCACTTAAATGAACAGATAATATTCACTGCAGTGAATGTGTCGAGGCTTAAAAAATGATGTATTTCCGTGTATTCAGAGTATGGTCCTCACACACTGTCCTGTTCTATTTTGCCTCTTCGCCATTAGGGAATTGTGGCACAGGGTGAGAAAATTGGTCTCTCACCAATACATAAATAAATATAATTATAAATAAATTAGCACCCGAATTTTCGGTTAGTTTTTAACTTCGTGGAATGACTCTGGGCTCTCAGTGTTGCTCTGTGTTTCCTTCTCAGGCGTGCACAGTCCGTGCAGTGAAATTGGTGCTTCTCCTGCCTTTTGCAACATTTGGGATATTTCATCTTTGCCCTTGGTGTGCCTTTGGCATTTTAAGTGGCTCCTCAGAGGTACCTGCTGGAGGCTGTGCAGGAGTGTCCCCATGTGGGAGCACACTGATGTCTGCAGTCTGGGTTATTTGGGGATTTAATGCAGTGATGTTCCCAGCTGGGTCATTCCAACTGAGGTCTTGAGGGAGTTCCCAGCCCTTGGTTTGGTTGCTTCATGGTTCATCTGAGGCTTTGTTCAGTACCTTGATGCATATAAAGTCGGGATAACTGAGCCAGGCTAAAAATCTATAGAGGTGAATTCAGTATTTCAAATAATAGAAATAAAGAAGTTAAATAAACCCTCCCCACCTCCTCTAAAAAAAACCAAAGCACCCATTCAAAATGAGTTCTATCCCAAAAGGTGCAGACCAGTCTTCTCTGGAACATGTTAGCACCCTGGAAATCCAAGAAAAACCTCTTAAAATGGGGCTCATCACAGTCTGTAAATATCTAGAAATCTTATCCTGTGCTGCTCTTTTGCCAGCGATTTAATGAGAGCTGGATCTTGTTAGTAACAAGTGAAATTCCTGGGGGACAGGGGAGCCCACACTAATTTCTGCTGTTCTGCAGCCTCATCTGTAAAGCAAAGGAAAGGAGTGTCTGGGGCAGTTGATTTAGGAGGAATTGCAGGAAGAGAAGAGTGGAAAAATCTCTATCAGTGGAGCCCTGTGCATTTGGATTAAACACCATTTAATACCCTGGATTTGTGTCATCCTGACAGGCTGATCCATGACTTTATTTACAGCTGTTACAGGGCTGAACCTTGTCAGTGAGTGTGAGAAGCAGTGGAAAATCTCTCTGGGTGTGCAGCTGCCCCTCCAGCACTGGGAGATGCATCCTCAGCACTAACCTGAGCAGTGCATCCAGCAGGCTTCTCATTTTTCCCAGTTTCCTTAATTTTTGCCTTGCTCCATCGCTGACTTTCTTCTCTGCCGAGTGCAGATTGGGTGTGTGGTGTTCTAGCAGCTTAGGGAAATCTGGTTAAGGGGAGCAGAGCAGGTCAGAGTTCTGGCCTGATGACTTGGAGAAATGAATCTCAGCTCTTGTTTGAGTCTGTGATGCTTCAGCTTAGAGGAACAGCTGGGGAATAGCAGGAGTCGTTGGATTGTGTTGGGTGGAGGAGCCCTGAGGTGCTTCAGGACGTGACCAAAGTTTCAGGTAAAGCAGTTCTGGGACCCCTACAAAAGCTGTCACAGATGGGAGGCAGAATAGGGCAAAAAGCCATGGGAAAATCTGCTGGAAAGCTGCTGCCATAAAACTGGTGCCAAAGACATAGTTACAAATGAATGTTTCTCTGGTGACGGTGATCAATTGAAATTGAAATGCCTGGTTAAAGCTTATTTACATGATGTATACTTTCTTTGTAATATGGATTTAATACAGACATAATTAGTAGTGTTAAGCTGAATGAAGGTAGATTTAGATTGGATATTAGGAATAAATGCTTCCCTGTGAGGATGGTGAGGCCCTGGCACAGGGTGCCCAGAGAAGCTGTGGCTGCCCCATCCCTGGAAGTGTCCAAGACCAGGCTGGATGGGGCTTGGAGCAACCTGGGATAATGGAAGATGTCCCTGCCCATGTCAGGGGGTTGGAACAAGAGGATTTTAATGTCCTTTCCAACCCAAACCATTCTGTGATGCTCTAGTATAGCTCAGTCCAACACCACATCACTTCTTTTCTGGGGATGATGAAAGTGTGGAGAAAGTTGGAATCATTTCAGGGGTTTTAAAGTTGGGAAATGAAGTTAAGAAACAAAAAACAAAACAACAAAGCAAACAAACAAGAGAAAAATCACCTAAGACAGACAAGCAAAAAAATACAGCAACAAAAAAATAAAGGCATAAAACACCTCAAACAATTTCCCCTACGCCTGCCACCCTGAAACCCCAAAATATTCAAACCCTCACTTCCGTGTTCTCCTAGCAGGGCAGATTTGAGTACCTTGGCTAAAGGGGGACCTTGGGAATGAAGTTGTGACAATTTTTCTGGGCACCAGCAGTAGAAATTCCTGGCACTGACTCATTGTCCCTTGCTCTTGAGCTATCACGAAGGAATAAGAAGAGGAGCCTCTCTGGGGGGTTAGGAGAGGAATGTGTGGAGGTCCCATCTGAGCTCCCACCTCCCTCCCACCCCAAAAGCTTTGACCCCACAGAGCAGGTGCACTTTGCTCACTTTGCTTCCTCCCCTTGTCCATAGGCAGGACCTGCTCGTGGGCCCTCCTGCCCTGTCAGGGCTGGCTGACCATCACTCAGCATTGTGGTTTCTCATTCAGTTGTGGTTCTGGTACTCCCACTTGATCAACGAGATGGAATTATTTCTTTTCTGATTGCTGATGATCCCTGCAAATGCTGTGTCCATCCATGTAGGCTGTACCCTCTGTGTTTCAGCAGCATCTTTCCTGTCCCAGTGGTGCTGGATTTGTCTGTCCAGTGTGAGTTTCATGACCAGGCACTGTGTAAAGCTGCATCAGACCACCCTAACTGGGCTAAATTTCTGCATCATGGAGAAAAGAAAGCACTACATTCCCCCTTTCAAAGCACCATTCCCCTTTCAGAGTGATTGTTGGTGTCCAGTACTGATATATTTTTTTTTCTGTTTTTGTCTTCACAGCCACCCAGATTGATCCCAGCGAACTGCAGGAACTTTTTCAGGAGACTTCAGCCAACGTCTTCCGAATTAACTCCAATGGTGCGTAAAATGAAAGGTTTCCTGGTGCGTTCTGTGCCGTCCTGCTGATGATTCCTGTGCATGGACACGGCCCCTGGCAGCTCCTCTTGTCAGGGAGCAAATATTAATGCAGCTTTTCTGCTGCTGCATCTCACGAGCAGCAGCACATGTCCAATACACAGCTCCTTATAAGATGTAAAAATATTCCACCATATGTTCCATCCAACAGGCACAGATATATTCCAATCCTTGCTGAGACCACATCCTTTTTCTATTTTTAATTGTGTCATCTGTTACAATAGAGAGTTAGAGCTCAGAAAGGTGGAACAAGCCAGACTGATTTTCAAATATGTTGCAGGACTGCTGCGTTCAGAGCCTGTCACACGAGCTTGCAAAACATCTGTCTCCCTTAGAAAAACACCAGCACCAAAACTCTGCTGTTCTTCACTCCGTAGGCTGGGCAGGGATGCTATTCCTGCTCATGTCTCCCCAGCCCCTAGAGATGCACTCCTCTCTCCTTTGAAACAATCTCTGGCTCATCAGTTTTATTGGGTTAGGCTGGAGGAATTTGTCTTGCAGACAGATGTAAACTAACATTGCTGAATGGAAGGTAATGCCATGGTACCCCTGTTATAAAATACACCAGTGTCAGACAGGGGTCTAAAATTATCAGTGCTGATTTTACAATAGACCTTGAAATTGCTTCAGAATCACCTGGACAGTTTCTGTGTCTTGGGTGACAGAGAAGCCTGGAAGGAAAGAAAAGGATTTAAGTGCCTCCTTATTTGTGTAATTCTTCCCCAGGGTGTCCCGGAGTAGAGTCCTGGTCATTGTAGCAAGGGATCCTTGTTAGAACAAGAATGGGAATTAAAAACTTTAAAAACAGAGTTGCCTCTACTTTTGATCAGTTGTGTATGCTCCATCTGCCAGGAAAATTCAAGCACCAATTTTTCCATAACTACAAGGGGTTGGTGACCCTTGTATTGGTGACGCATGTCCCATGTAAAAAAGGGATTATGACCACCCAGCTGTTGTCACAGGTCCTTGGCTTGCAGGCAGGTGAACAGCCACACCATAACACACAGAAATACCTGCCTGAGCACCAACCCTTTAATTTGACAATGGCAGTGATGAGTGGTGGTGGCACTTCTGCTTCCAAACTGAGTGCTCAGACTGAAGTTGTGCAACCTGCTCACGAGTCTGTGTGTGCTGTTCCTGCCCAAACTGGCCAGGTTAGGGCTGACTTGATGTGCCCCTCAGCTTTACTCACAACTCCTTCTTATGGTGGAGTTTCTGCTGAGAAACCCTAAAGGTGAATGGCACATCACTTTTGAAATGCCACAACCCAATTTCTGTTTTCATTCTTTGTTAGGATTGCATTAACCCCTTCAGTTTGTGTTTGACAACCACTGCTGTTGCTATTGCTCCTCTTGAGGTGGTGATGATGTGTTTTCTCTTAAGAGTTGCCTGAACTGAGTGCTCTGTGAAGCAGGTAATGACAACGCCTGTACTTAAAACTGTTTTGCAAAAATTGGAGAGGGTGCAGAGAAAAGCCAAAACTGTTTGCTGTCTGGAAATCAGTCTTTAAAATTCATGCCATCCAAATTTCTGTTTGAGACATCTAAGAGGACTCGATCATGGTGTGTAAGTACCTCTCAAGGAAGAAAGATATCAAATAGATAGCAAGGGGCTCGTTAATCTGTCGTTCTCACACAGAAGGAGATCAGGAGATAGGAGTCAAAGCTACACAAATTCAATCCCTCTGTATGAGGATAACCAGCCATTAGAACTGCTTATGGAGGGGGCTCGATGGATTTGGCTTTGCTGTGAACCTTTAAATCAAGATTCAAATGTCGTTTTATAAGATACACTTTAGTCCAGCTGCAGTCTACAGTCTTGATGTGGGAGTGGTGGGACAAAATTTTATGGTAGGAAATCAGATTGGATAATCAGAATTGCTCTCTCTGGCTTTTAAAATCTATGAATCTATGAATCTTTAATGCCTTTTAAAGTGCTTTCAGGTTGAAGAAATACCCATAAGATACTCTGCTGTTGTCGCTCTGTTCACTACCCGTATTACTTTTTGTCTGAGAAAACCAGTTTCATTCAGTTTATTTTTTATAGTCTTTCCCCCAAAAAGTGGGTAAAGCTTTTCAGGAGAAGGCTCCTGAGTGTACTGCTAAGATCTGGCAGAGATAATCCACTTTAGGTAAAGAACTTTTTAGGGTTAGAAAATAGGAAAGAATGCCCACGATTCTTTCTGTACCATAAAGTCACTTCAGGAAAGTCAGGAAACTCTGACTTGGAGCATGGAGAATAAGTCAGTGTTGTTGTTTGTGTAGCACCATGGAAGTGGCTGAGCAAGGAACGAGCAGCTACATTCCAGATGCTCCCCTGATGATGGGGTTACTTCTCTTGTGCTGGGCATGGTGTGTTGGACACCCTACAAATTCATAAATCCCATCACAGCTCCTCTTTTTCTCCTTCTCCTGGCTCTCTGCAGCCTCTCTGGGGTTTTTCAAGTTCCCTGTTGTGTTTGGAGATCAAACCGTGCACCTGAAATGTTATTTTCCCTCTTGGGGTGCTAAAAAACATAGAATCATGGAGTGATAGAATCATTAAGGGTGGAAAAGACCTCCAAGGTCTGCAAGTCCAAGCTTTGACTGAAGGCCACCAAGGCCACTAAACCTTGTGAAGTGCCTTGTCGATTTATTTTTGAACACTCCCAGGAATTGTGAGTTCACCTCTTCCCTGGCCAGGCTGTTCCAAGCTGTCAGGAGTTGGCCATGTTGTGCTTTTGTTGTTTAGGTTCTAAAAATCCCGGGTTGTGGCCAATCTCAGCAATACTTTTTATGTCTTTGGGGAATGACTGTTTTTAATGAAACAAGAAGTCAACTTTGTACTAGGATTTTAAAGCACCATTGAATTTTATTGAGTAACACTGCAGAAGTAATAAACACTGTGTGCTTTGTCCCTCTTTGCTGTCCTTATTCTTTTTACAGAATTCTGAGCCTTTGGGGTGATTTAAATTCTTCTTGGGCACTTCAGGACTTGCTTCCTGACCAAGGAGGAGTTTATAGCTCTGAGTTGATTTTGACTGTTCTCACCTATAAATGCATCCTACTCCCTTTTTTCTGCCATGAAAATGGAAATCTTCCTTATTTGTTGAATAAAAATCTTAGCCAGGACAGCTGGCTCTGTTCATGTGCTGCTGGATCACTCTCCTGCCAGGTCGTGAGCTTACAGTTCTTTTGATGCCATCTCTAATAGAAGTGTGAAGGGGTAGAGGGAGATCAGGAGAAATCTTTGCATCTGCTTTCTCTCTCTTAATTTTTTGGGGCTGTCCCTGTTGAAAATGGGGATGTTTCATAGAATCATAGAATGGTTTGGGTTGGAAGGAACCTTAAAGGCCACCTTGTTCCATCCCCCTGGGATGTTCCATCCCATGGGCAGGGACACTTTCCAGGGTGCCACACAGTGCCGCCTTCACTTTTGCAACTTCTATGATTTTTAATTTTTTTTTTTAATTTAATTGATTTTCCTGTCAGGACACGAAAAGAAGCTCAAATACTGCCTGAATTTTTCTTATTTATGTCTTTTTTTCCCCTACGTATTTTTATCAAGGTTTTGCATTTTTTCATGTTCAGCTTTTAGCTGCCTCTTGGTAAGTGTCTTACAAATAAGTACAATAAGTAACACTCCTAAATGGAGTTGCTCTGGTGCATCGTGTCTGATCAGTGGAGAATATACTGGAGGAATCAGACCTGTGCTGGCCAGATGGAGAACCTGAACTCTCTAATGGGTCTCTTGCCTCTCTAATTGCTGCTTCTTACTCATTAAAGACTGCCCATAGCAGGTCGGTGCCATATGCAGTCCCATTACCTTGATGTTAAAGGCTGAGCAAAGGATTTTTCTGGATCCCTCAGGTGTGGTAGAGTCTCCATGGCCATCTCAGGATGGTTCCTTATCCCCCACTGATTTGAGGATTGCAATGGCACAGACAACAGGGGCTAAGCTCTCAGCTGGGCAGATCAGTGCAGCTCCAATGTCACTGATGCCTTGTGACTGTGTCTCATCCTGGAGGGCTTGGGTGTGCCTTTTAAAAACAAAAAGTACAAGGCTTTTAAAGTAAGATTCCCGTTTTAAGAATGGCTTCACACATCCCTCCAGCAGAGCTTGATGTTTTGCTCCTCTGGTCAAATTACTCCTCCCGTGACCAGCTGGTCCTTGGAGAGGGATTTTCCACATCCAGCACAAGAACTGCACAGATTTTGATAAAGTCATTCTTGGTCAAAGCAAGTTAGATTTAGCCTGGAGTAGCTTAAGAATCATAGAGTGGCTTGGGTTGGAAAGGACCTTAAAGACCACTTGGTTCCAACCCCCTGCCATGGGCAGGGACACTTTCCAAGCCCCTTCCAGCCTGGCCTTGGACACTTCCAGGGTTGTGGCAGCCACAGCTTCTCTGGGCACCCTGTGCCAGGGCCTCACCACCCTCACAGCAGAGAATTTCTTCCTAATATCCAGTCTGAACCTGTCTTCCCATCAGTGTAAATCCTCTCCCCTTGTCTTAAGAACTTCATGCCCTTGCCCAAAGTTCCTCTCCAGTTCTCTTGGGGACCCTTTAGGCACTGGAAGGGGCTCTGAGTTCTCTCTGGGGCCTTCCCTTCTCCAGGCTGAGCAATGCCAGCTGTCCTGGCCTGGCTCCAGAGCAGAGGGGCTCCAGCCCTGTGATCATCTCTGTGGCCACCTCTGGATTTGGTCCAACAAGTCAACATCCTCCTTGTGTTGGGGGTCTCAGAGCTGGATGCAGTCCAGGTGGGGTCTCATGGGAGGAGGGTGGAGGGGGAGAATCAGCTTAATTGAGCTTCTGGCCACTCCTTTTTTGATGCAGCCCAGGATACTTTTGGCTTTCCTGATATTCAGGAGGCTCCTGTTGGAATCTTAGTCCTGCTACTTTCCAGATAAGAGCTATATCAAATGGTAACCTTTGGCTCCTCCAGAGTGCACATCTTTTCATTTTGGGATAACTGACATTTATTTAGTTGTCTAAATATTATGTTTGAACTGGAATATTAGGTAAAATTATTGGATAAGAACTTAATCCCAGGTCACTTTCTCATCTGACTGACTAATGCTTTCCTCACCTCTTGCATTCATGTCTCAGATTCTTTTCACCTTTTTGTAGGTTTTCCAAAATGCTGAACGACTCTGACAGCTCCTGGATTTGCCTCAGTGTACAATGAGCGTGAAGTCTTGAACTGTTTTGTGCAGTAGGAAAACTGCTTCCCACTCCAATCTTCTCCAAAGCAGGCGGCAGCAAAACTCACTTTGAATTGTCCTTATTTTTGCAGGTCAGGTTAGAAAGGTTCATGGGTGCTGTAGCTGCTGGTTTTGTTCTGGAGTTGCACACGTGACGTTAACTTGTTCTTACAAATTCAATGTCCTCACATTGAGGTGAAGTCTTCTCTTCACCTTGGCTTGCAGTCTGTTCTCCAAGGACCCCAATCTGCTTTGTTCTAAAGTGTTGATGGGTCCAAAAGTATTTTTAGTTGATGCAAGATTTTGTATTTGAACTGGACAGCATGTGGATTCCAAGGGAAATGGATTTGTTGGGATTGTGGAGAGGAGAAGAGGGAATTATAATATCCATGAGATCTCTGCAGGGTTAGTGCTATCCTTCTACAGAAGCAAGTGGTTAGTAGTGAAAACTTCCAATTTATTCTTTAAAACATTGTGCTTCCAGCAAAGAAAAATAGTTCTTTACTCAGTCATAGACAATTCCTTGAGGCTTTATCTTACTGAATCTCCCAACTCTGCAGTAAAATCTGTTATTGAGAACTAGCATTGATGGAAATATATGGTGGTATTCAAGATTTTTTTGAATATTCATGTAGTTCAGGCACATTAGTTACTTTTTATACTGTTTAGTGACTTTTGGTGACAAGCCAGCAGAGCCCAAAAGAGAAGAGAGGATTTTGTCTGTCAGTGGAAATATAATTGACTTCTTCAAAATTACAGGCCAAGTCCAAGTCTGCAGAGTCATTAAAACAGAGGATTTCTTAAATTTCTGCAGAAATAATTGAGCTATGTTTCTAATCTGTTCTCTTTCTATCCTTAAATATTGAAGCGTGACTGATAATGGGTTATGGGTTTTTACAACTGGAAATGTCCTGAGAGAATCCCAGATGTAAATATCAAGAATGTAATTTATTTAACATGTTCCATTGTGGGAAATCTTGAAGTGCTTTTCTTGCTCACTGTGCTAAGTCCAAAAGTAGTGACCTGTTGTTAATTTGAAAGTGAATTTGAGGCAGTGAAATTCAAGGGTGGAAAAAGACAACAGTACTGATAGATTTCTGCTTTTATATACACATACTTTTTTTTTTTTTTTTAATTGAAGTAATTGCAAATTGCAAAGCAAACCATGTTTCCATCTTCCCACTGTTTTTAAGGCAGAGTATTCTCTTTTCCTCATGGAAAAGCCCGAGCAGTTGTTAAGCACAAACACAGGAGATGATCACAGCTCCATTTTATCTGAGCCAAAAGAGAGACAACATTTTGCCTGCTAAAGCCTTGAACAAGGAGATGGAAGATATCAGAGTAGACATCCATGTTCTGCCTCTTCATTATTTTTCAGAGCAATAAATAGTTATTATGCAATTTCTTGCCTCTTCATCAGAGGCATGTTTCCAGCTGCAGATACTCCATGCACAGTTCTGTGTCACCTCAAGGCTGGAGGAGTCAGAGGTCTGTGCAAGGTCCATGGAAACGAGGTTTTCCTGACAAAAGGTCATATTCCATCATGTCATGGCATGTTATACACGGATTCACCATTTATGCTTTCAAAGGACCCAATTTATCATTCTGTAGCAGTGGCTATTGGTAGATGTTGTCCCCTTTCTCTCATAGGTGACTTGTTCAAATACTTCATTGTATTTTTTTAAAAAATAAAATTAAATTAAAAGACAAACAACTGAACGAAGTCCAGTATTTTTTTTTTTCTCTGAAAAGGTGTGCTGCTTCTTTATCTTTTCTTTCTCTGCTGTTGACAGTGACCTCTCTGGAAAGAAGTCTTCGATCCCTGGGGACCTCAAATGATACTCAAGAGCTGCAGGATGGACTGTGAGTTTTTCTAAAATTGTTGCAGATCTTTCTTTGTCCCAGCCTTTTCATTTTCTCCCTCATCCATCCTCACACTTTCTTCCATCCTTTCATTATAGCTGGACACCTTTTTGTCAGGATTACTTCATTTTTTTTTCCGTTTCTGTTGGTGATTAATGACGGTAGGATGTGTATTGATCGTATAAAGCTTTGCTTGTGCTGATTTCAGGTGGCAGAGAATGGTGTGGAGATAACAAAAAAAGATGGTCCACAGTGGAAGAAGGCACTCTGTGCTTCTCTAGGTGTTGTTATTTTTCTGTTGTTTGTTGGTTTCTTTGTTGTTGGGGGTGGTAGTCCCTTATTTTTAAAGTGAAGCTGGAGTAGGAAACTGTGCTGGTTTTGGCTGGGATGGAGATAATTTTCTTCACAGTAGCCAGTATGAGGCTGTGTTTTGGATTTGTAATGAAAGCAGTGTTGGTAATCCAGGGATTTTTTAGTTACTGCTGAGCAGTTCTTACAGAGTCAAGGTCTTTCCTGCTTCTCACTCCATCTCTCCAGCGAGTGAGGAGTGAATGAGCAGCTGTGGGAGTTTAGTTGCTGGCTGGAGTTAAACCAAAAGAGATGTTTGTGTGTTGTTTGAAGGCCTTGTTGCCTTTGTAAAATCATGGCTCAGGCCATGTTACTTTGGCTGAGCAGAAGAGGACTGTGGGAAAGAGACACAGCTAAATTAGGGGTAGAAAAACATGCAGTGTGACCATCGTGTGCTCACATCGTGGTGTATGGTGGTTGGTTGAATTGTTTGTTATGCTTTAAAACTATGTAAACTGAACCCCAGCTAACTGCTTAAAAAGGCTGGGTTTTTGCAATAAAAAGCTCTCCTTTACACCTGCCTGGGAAATGTTGCTTCATATCACAACATTTGTGTGCCTTTTTCTTTTTCCTTTTCTTTTACCCCCCCAGTTCCCCTTGGCCAAGGTCCATGAACCCAAGAGAAAAGAGAAAAGGGACTTGTGACAGAGGCATGTCGTGACAGAACAAGGGGAATGGCTTCAAACTGAAAGACATCAGGTTTAGATTGGATATTAGGAAGAAATTCTTCCCTGTGAGGGTGGTGAGGCCCTGGCACAGATTGCCCAGAGAAGCTGTGGCTTCCCCATTCCTGGAAGTGTCCAAGGCCAGGTTGGACAGGGCTTGGAGCAACCTGGGATAGTGGAAGGTGTCCCTGCCCATGGAACCAGGTGCTCTTTAAGGTCCCTTCCAACCCAAGCCATTCCACGATTCCACGAAACAAAAGGAGGGAAGAGGATATTTTATGGGAGGAAAAGTGTGTTGTGGTGTTGGAAGCTGCATCACAGCATCACGTGGCACAACTCTGACAAAACGAAACTTGGGTTGCAGTTGCAGCAGATGCAGTTCATTAAACTCCCTCTTCCAGAGCTGTGTACACACAAACACGTGCAGTTAGTTCTCATTGTACGTGTGCTAATTACAGAATTCAAATGGCTTTTCCAAATGTGGCACTATTTATTAAAGGTACCTCCCGTCAGGCAGCTTGCATGTGAAAACCAAGTGTTTAGGATGTGGGTCTGATTTCGTGTGTGTGACTGCAGCTCCTGCTGAGATTTGGCTGTGAAGAAAGAGAATTTGGGGTTTGTTTCTTTATTTGCCTTATGGACTTGACTGACCTTCTCCATGCAGTATAAACTCTCAGACCTGTTTGCAGTATCTCTCTTTTTCTCTCCAATCCATTGCTTTCATCAGGGCATCAGATCTGCCCTAATTCACATATACTCTGTTTTGCAAACCAGAGGATTAAAAATAGTAATGGTAATAGTCAGAAGATTTGAAAGTAAATTTAGGAGATTGGAGAGGATATAAGAGTAAAAAATCAGCCCGTGGAGATCGATGTAATCAGGAAAGATGTTTACATGTACGAAATTATTTCCAGCATAAAGCACCTTAATAACTGCTGGAGGTCCGTAACCCAGGAAAAACTCTGCATCATGCAGATATTGTGTTTGTTCTCCTAAACTATTCTTTTTGTTAAAATTAATGAATCAGTTCCCTGACTCTTCAGAGCACTCCAGAAACATGGCTGGATAATTTTCCCCTTTCCTGAGCAGTTAACATAAGTAGATGCATAAGGCACTAATTGCACTAATTATTTTTTTGATCTCGGAATTATCATTAATTGTCCAGATAGTTAATGCAGCTTTTTTCAGATTTAACCGTGCTTCCCTACCCCTGTTATCAGCCCCAGAATTCCTCCAGCTGTCCCCTGGTTCATCCCCTCTTCCATTTCTCCCATTTGACTTCTTGTATCTCCAGACAGAACAGTTCCAGGGTGCTCTGCTGAGGAGGACCAGCAGCTCCCTTCCCCTCAATCCTCCCTTTCTCTCACCCTGTCCTGACACTGAAGTGTCCTTCCACTGTCCCCCCACCTTTTTCATCACCAGACGCAGGCGAACAGCCTCGAGTGCTCTACAAGAACCTCTGCTTGTCTCTTGTGAGAGCTGCACCAGCAAAAAGCAGCGTGCCGTGAATCACGAGGGCTGGCAGGGCTGCATAGATCTCTGCTCAGGAGGGTCAGCTCTTCAGGTGAGACCTTTGGGGCAGTGCTTTCTACTTCCCCGGCTGCAAATCATGGCTTAATCTTCCTCCTCTGCCACTTGACCCCTTTCCTTCAGAGGCTGATGCATGTCTCTCCTTGAACACCCTCTAGCTTGGAAGATGGGAGCAGTGAGTGAATGCTTGGCAGGTTTATAGCCCTGGCTGCTAGGAAAACGATCATGGTTTTGGGTATCTAAGTAGTAAAATTGCCACACTTTTCTACTTTCTTGTTAAGTGGCTGTCACACTGCCTAAAATGAGGCTGCCTAAAATTAGGCAGATGAGAGAAGGCAGAGTATTTGGGAATAGGGATTGATGGTGAATTGTTCTGCCACACAGGACATTCAGCTTCTTTGGACTGTAAACCGCAGAAGTTTTACTTACCTAGCTGAAAGGTCCTGCTAAAACATAAAAAAAAAAAGCAAAGTTACCTGATTCCTTTTCGAATTAATGCAGACTTTCTGCCTCTTAAGAACACGACTCACAAAGGCATCAGAGGAAGTCAGGATTCTTACTGTCAGACTGGGCTATTCCCTTTTCTGAAATGGTTTCTCTGCTTTTGAGAGCTGAGTCTTTCAGAATAAAGATTGTACCTGTGGCGAGTAAATTTGAGAGAGTTCATCCCAAATGAAGTGCCAGCTCTAGTCAGTGAGACAGACTCGGCTGCTGCTGTGAGCAGGGTATGTATGAGACCCAAAGTGAATAATCCTGGTCAAAGCTTTTCCCAGAGCCAGCACAAATATTTGTGTGCTGCATGCTTGGAGCTGGATGTCCTGGAAGGTGAAATGTAAATGTTCATACAAAGCTCTTGGCTGAATGCAACTGGCCCTGGATTGATTGGGAAGGGAGTAGGAGCAAAAGGACAAAAGGTTCATGGAGCTGGGATGTGGAGCTAGGGCCAGGAGGCAAAGCTGATGCTTCTCCAGTGATGCAGGAAAAATCGACTGATTTGGTTTTTTCTCTGACCTTTGGTTTAATAACCCAGGCTTCCAAGGCATTTATCTGCCTCCTTAGCCAGAGTGTGTGGATTGAGGGTGTTCTCCAACATGAGGCACTGAAGGTAATGAGCTTTTAGTTTAGGTAAATCAAATTAAACACACAGGTAGAGCACTGTCTCCAAGAGACAGTGAAAACCAGTCTCTGTTCTCTTGACTGGTGTGACTGGTTGGTCTCCCAACATCTTCCACAAAGTGGCTGGAAATGAAAGCATCCCTGTAACCCAGAAAATGCTCTCTGAGAAGTGTGCTAGAAGAAGAAAAAAATTTAAAAACTCTTTCATTTTCACCCAACCTGACGCTGTCTTACTGTGATCTCAAGAAAAACAAAGTGGCCATGCAGGCTGCAAGAGGCATTTGCTGACTACCTGGAAACCACAAGACTGATCTGGAAGTGGCAATGAAAGGTCCTCGATGTGCTTTCCTTGGAGGCTGGGTGGCTACAGAAGTGATCTGAGCTTTCCAAACCAGGCTGCCTGCGCTGCTCACCTTAGTGGATATTTGATGTGTCAAGAGGAATAAGAGCACTGAGTCACAATCACAGCTTTTTACCCTTTTCAGGTGTGTCTGGGATGTAGCCCATGAGTCTTCACTCCATGGTACTTTTGGATCCTTCACTAGTCCCTAGCACAACAATTTGCCTGTTTAAGAAGGAGTTATAAGAAGGATATTTTTGGGGCTTTTAGCACTGACGAGATTTTAGCATTGATGAGATTTGCTAAAAAAAAAAGAGTTGATTTCTCCTGATTTGTGCAAATAAAGACTTTTAGCTTTCACCTCACTTTTCCCACTGGTATTATTTTTTTTTTTTTTTAAGTGCACATTGTTGAAACACGTAGGATTTTTTCTTGCACCTGAGAGAGGGCTCAGCTCTACATCTGTGTGGTGTGAGAGAACAAACCTGCTTTTCTGATTGAACTGATACAAAATCTTGGTTAAGATTGTTCGTGGCAGAGAATTCCTTTGGCCACAAAGGAGTTTCAAAGTATTTTCCAAATGGAGAAGCTGAGTTTGAGGTCTGAGCTGCTTCAGGGTGAGAAAATCCAAGAGTACTGGAAAAGACTGAAAGTGCAGCTTTTGTATTGCTGCTCTCATCTGTTTTTGGTCAAATATTAACTTCACAGGGCACCTCTTTTCCTTGGGCAGGAGTATATAGATTGCTATATTCTTTACTGGAATTGAAGGGAATTCCATCTTCCTCACTCTTCCCCAGGAAATCTGCATCATCACCAGAAGGTTTTTTTGGGAACAGCAAAATCACTGCATCTGTTTATTTTGCCACCCTAAAATCGATGGAAGCCTAGGGTGAAGTATTGTCAGTTTGGGCTGCTCTTGGGAAGAGAAGCATCCCTGTCCGAGCTGGGAGCCACTATGAACAGCAAGAGTCAATTGAACTATGGGAGCGAGCTCTTCAGGGCTCTAAGGCTCAGTCTGAGGTGCTTTGCTGGGTTTGCAGAACCACTTTTGACCCATGTTGACATTCAGGATAGAATCAGTAAGTTTGTGCCGGACTTGACTCATCTATGAGTCTTACTTGGCACAAGCATTACACCCTTTGCTTTCACCCTTTTGTGGATGAGAACCTAAAGGTGGTTACCCACATTATCTTGTTCTCTGGAGTCTGCCAAGCTTCAGCTCATCCTGGTAAGGTCAGAGAATCATGGAATGGGTTGGGTTGGAAGGGATCTTGAAGACTGTAGTTCCAGTGCTCCCTTTTCATGGACAGGGACACCTTCCAGTAGATGAGGGTCCTCCAAGTCCTGTTCAGCCTGGCCTTGAACACTTCCAGGCACGGGGCAGCCACAGCTTCTCTGGGCAACCTGTGACAGGACCTCACTCCCTTCACAGCCAGGGATTACTTCCCAATGTCCAATTTAAACTTGCCCTTCTCAGTTCAAAGTTAATCCCCCTTGTCCTGTCCCTCCATCCCTTGTCCAAGTCCCTCTCCAGCTCTCCTGGAGCCCCTTTAGGCACTGGAAGGGGCTCTAAGGTCTCCCCAGAGATCCTTCTCTTCTCCAGGTGAGCACCCTCAGTTCTCCCAGCTGTTCTCCAGAGCAGAGGGCCTCCAACCCTCACAGCATCTTTGTGTTCTCCTCTGGACTCACTCCAACAGCTCCATATCCTTCTGATGTTGGTGACCCCAGAGCTGGACACAGCACTGCAGGTGGGGTCTCACGAGGCCATGGCAGAGGGGAAGAATCCCCTCTCTTGACCTTCTGGCCACACTTTGTTATGATGCAGCCCAGGATGTGGCTGGTGGCTCTTGGGGCTGTTGAGGTGCCCCAGAGTGCCTGGGACACATTGGTGGGGTTGGCAATTTCGGCACAGGACTGGCTGTTCTTTCACTTCTGAAATGGCAGCGTTAGGTGTGGTGGCACACTGGGACATCTCAAGGGACACTCCGTGACCCCCTGAATCAAATGAGGGAGCTGGCATTGTTATTTCAATTTCAGGGTGAATAATTAAGGTGACTCAGTTTCTTCCCACCTAACTCATATTACACTGAGAAATGTAGTAACCCTTGGCTTTTTGGGGAGAGTTGTGGGGTCATTTGCACCTTAGCTGGACTAAAGTGATCTTTGGACATTCCCATGTTCCTCTGGATGCTCCAGGGAGGCTGACTAGTTCTCCTCATGGCTTGAAGCATCACCAGCTTGCTGCAGAGATGTGTGAATCCATGTCCCTCAGCTTTTCTGAATTGACATGAAACAATAAAGGCTTTTTTTTTCTCAGTTAATTTTATCATTTATGTCTATTGTTTCTGTTTTCTTTTCTTGTTTCACCATTGTGTTTGATAAGTTGGAGGTCTAGCTTAATAAGTTGTATTTTTTTTTTTTTTAAGTGTCTGTTAAAAAGGTTTTAATTCTTTGGAATGCCAATTCATTTAGAGCAGAATGATGTTTTAAAGTCATAATTTACAGAAAGAAGATTTGTTAAAGTCAATCAGACAGAAGCTTTTAAGTGTCAGCATGTTTAATTAAGGGTAGGATTTAATAATGTTTTATATGGTTTTGTTATACTGCTTGTAGAAGCTTAAAAAAAAAAAAAAGAGATTTCCATAAATATTTTGAAATGTCGTTTTGATTCCGTTAATATGTTAAACCCTTCAAAGTAATACCTTCCCTGTTCAACTCAAAGCAGTCGGATTAACTTTATCTATCCCCCATTTATCGCTACTGGCATCAATTCCTGACAGGAAAAACCTTCTAGGTTTTGGCAGTAAAAATGGGTTGCCAGATTGCAACATTTGCATTTAACTGTATAATACACTCGCTGCCTTAATAACTGTATTTATGTGACAGATCTCACCCTTAAGAATCCCAGAGCTCCAGATATGTGACATCCCCGTGATAAATTACAAAAGCTGGTGATGAACTGCAGAATTCTCCAATGATGATAAATTCATACACTTCTGAACTGCCTCCCCTGCTTAGAGAGGTCCTTGGAGTATCCCTTCTCATGCTTGAGCAGTTTCTAATGGTCACTACAAATCAATCTGTCAGCAAAGTTTTTCTTTTCAGTGTTTTTCTCCCAAATTGTCCTTGCCGGACTTCTGAGGTGGCCAGAAACCTTGGCCAAAGCAAAAGCATCTTCCCACATCAAGATGGGTTTTGGATGTAGGCTGGGAATTTTAAACCCTGTGGTGATGGAACAATGGTTATTTGTTGTGGCAGGGGATGGATCCTCCAGGAGATGACAAAGAATGGTGGCATCTGTGGGAGAACCAACACCCTCCTCTTGAAGGTCTCTTACGGCCACTGCTGTTTATGTTGTCTTTTAATGCTTTCGTGTCTCAGCTCGTGGTTTCTGTCTTCTCCTCAGTGCAGTGGTGAGTCAGAGGATCACAGAAAATCACAGCCTGATTAAGGCTGGAAGGCACCACAGTGAGTTGTGTTGCTCTTCCTCATGTTCAGGTGGGAATTCCTGGGCATCAGTTCCTGCCCTTTCCTCTTGTCCCGTTGCTGGGCCCCACAGAGCAGAGCCTGCTCCACCCTCTGGCACCTCACTGCAGATACTGACAGAGACTAATGAGGTCCCCTCTCAGTTGCCTTTTTTTTGAGGCTGAGCAGCCCCAGCTCCCTCATCCTTTTCTTATCAAAGAGATGCTCCTGTCCCTTAGTTATTTTCATGGTCCTCCTCTGGACCCGCTCCAGGAGCTCCATGTTTCCCTTGTCCTGAGGACAGAACTGGACACAGCACTCCAGCCCTGCCTCACCAGGGCTGAGTAGAGGGGTGGGATCACCTCCCTCAACCTGCTGGATGTGTTCTTACCAAGGCACCCCAGGACCCATTGGCCTTCTTGGCTGCAATGGCATTGCTGGTTCATGGACAGCATATTCTCCACCAGGACCCCCAGGTTTTTCTCCTCAGAGCTCTGCAGAGTCAAGGGAAGAAGAGAACACTCAGTGGTGGTGAAAACTGTGTTTCTTTGGAGCCCAAGCCTTCCCACACATCCTTGTTCCCATCTCCAGTTTCGAGATTTGTCCACTGGCTTCAGGTCCAGCTGCTGAAACACCAAGGCTGTAACATCTCCAGGGGGAATGAGGAGCAGGAGAAGTTACCACAGTGTGAGCCCAGGCCCTTGCACATTTGCTCCAAGGATCTGCAACAGTGTCCCATGGTCTTTATTCCATTTGGAGCACAGATCTGAGTAAACTATGGGATGATTTTTGTCTTCTGCCAGTGACTAGATACTGGAAAAATAAGCCTTCTCCTCACCCCATTCCTCCCTTTGGTGCCCCACATTAAAAGTGTTCGCTCCTGTGGCTTCCTACAGGAAGGGGAAGGGAGCACCTGAGGTGGGTGTGTGTTCATGGTCAAAAGGAATGGCAAAGGTCAGAGGGTCCACACAAGCCTACAAAGATTCATTAGTAAATTGCACATTTGGCATGGAAATGAGTGTAAATTAGACCCTGGCTTCCTGTCTAAGGAAAAGGCAGTGAGTTTTGGGTAGGGAGGCTGGGTGAAAGGGAAGAGAAAGAGATGGATTAAAAGGAAGAAAGGGAAAAAGAGAAGGAGAAAGAGAAATCACCAGTCCTGGCTCCAGCACTGATCCAGCTGATGGCGTGTCCAGGGTCCTGGGGTGTCCATGTGCCCAGGCTTTATGGGGGCACCTTGTATAAACAAGTTTTCTCTGTTATTTTCTCTCTTTTTATGCAAATCAGTTGTCATACACATCTTGTACTTCTAGACCTGTGTGGAAATGTCTCAGAGCTTTCAGGGATCTTGGGTGGCCTTGATCCCCCCTACAGTCCATTCCCCATTCCCAGCCTCATTCCTGTGCCTGCACTGTGCTGTGTTGTGCTCCAGGCACCAGAACCAGGATGTTTTCCCCAGAAAAGTGCTACCCTACCTCTGCATGGTCCCTTCTCCATCCACATCGCTGGTTTTTCTCACAGCGAATTATTATTATCAGCAATCCTTGCTTGGCTCCACGACCATCCAGCTATGAGTGTTTGAGACATTCACAGTACCCCCTTAAGCTTCTAAGCTCCTCCATTCTCCCTTTTTGGAAGCCAATTGCATCCCCCAGCAAGCTCTCTATTTGTAGCAAGAAAATTTTACACCACCAGAAGTGTAGCTGGATATTGCTATGTGTAAAAATTCTGTCGTGTTTGGGTTTTTTTTTTTCATAAATTTATTCTTAGATGTTTATCTGGGAAATGCTGATTTCAGACTGATGTTGTTTTTATTTTTTTTTTCTTATGAGTGACAGAAGGACAAAGAAATAAATAGAATAAAACATTCCTTCTCTTTTCATCTCTTGGACCACCATGATAGTTTTGTTATTTTTTCAGAAGCCTTTCTGAGATCAATCATTTAAAAATATGCAATTTTCCCCTCTTAATATTACCAAAATAGTAGCTTTTTAATTTGGGGTTTATGTCTTTTGACATTTTCATGTATTAGCAATGAAATGTGGGATATGATTTGGTTAAAAATTGGTGTTTCGAGTCAACAGAGAAAAATTCATCTTCCCTCACCTCAAAAAAAACCAACTTTGGATATTTTGCCTCTTTCCTCCCGCAGAGTTACAGAAAGTGCAAGACAAGATCACATTCTGTTAGCATGGCCTGCAGAGGGAAAATAATTTTATATTTGGGCTGTAATATCCACAGACAGGAAGTTTATCTAATCCTGACTGAGATCCTGACTGGAGCAACTTCCCTCTGACTCTTTAAGTACAAGTATTGTAAATTTTTTTAAGGCCAAAACCAAGTAATTCTTGGAGGGGGGATAGGACAACGGCATGTTTATGATGGGTTTTCATGCCATTAGTTCCAAATTCAGCCATGCAGTTCATGTAGATTGGCTGGAGGGACCTGTGGGATGAGGTTTGTTTAGGGATTCACGTGTGGAGTGAGCAGTTTTCGGGGCTGAGCATTCATTTTTCCAGGGGCTCCTCCAGGGCTCTGGCATAGCAATCTGAACACGCCAATACTTATTGTGATGCCTTAAATGACTACCAAGAAACAGAGACCAGACAGGAATAAAGGAATAAAGGAGGGATTTATTTGAAAGGCCTTCAGAGGTCACACTCTGGGCTCCAGAGGCTCCTGCCTCAGTGCATCCCAAAATGGACAATGACAGCTCACGAGTTCTTCCCACTTTGATATCAGCATCAATTCCCCAAGCAGAAGCCAGGCAAGGATGGAATTTGCCCAAGCTTGCCCCCCTCTCCCCAAGATGAAGGTGTGCAGTTGTTGGGCCCAGGAGGGTCTGGGTGTCCTTGGAGAGCGAGCTGGAGAGGCTTTGTTATGTCAGTGTGAGCATGAGAGAACAGCACTGAACGAGCTCCAGGGAACTGCAGAGTTACACTGGGCACTGCAGGACTGAAAAATATAAAAGTTAAAACCTAAGGCATCAATTGGATTCCTTCTGTTGGCTTTGGGTAAGGTCTGGTTTATCCTTTGAGCCTGATGCTGCCCATAAAGCCAGGAGCTGTGGTCCCATCACGGAGAGTGACATTTGTCATCACCTGTGGCTGTGGCCGATCCACCCCACGTTTCTGCAGGATGTCTGTGGAGGCAATTGGCATCCTCCAGAAGGTCTGCTGTGCTTGAGGGGGGAAGAAAGAAAGACAAAAAGTAGAGTCCAATCTCAGAGCAGAGTCCAAGGGTTTGCTGATCTGTTGCTTGCTGGGGAAGTCACTCTGGGGTGCACATAGCTGCATTTTTTCCAGCAGTGATGCAGTGGGTGATTCCTTCCACGCTGTGCTCAGTCAGGAATAAACCCTCTGAGCAGACACCTCTCCATCTGCCCACTGCAGGAGGCACACCAGGGCTTGAGCAGATCTTTAGGTTATTGTGTGGGCATTGGGTGCTTAAACCGAGTAAGGAGATGTTTTTTGGCAAATAACTCTTCCAAGTTCAGCACTATTGTGAGGTCAGAAGGAAATCATTGAACCATAGAAGGGCTTGGGTTGGAAGAGACCTTAAAGATCATTGTGTTCCAAACCCCTTCCATGGGCAGAGACAGCTTCCACTAGAGCTGGAAACACATAGGGGATGTTTGAACCCCTTCTTCTGCCTTGTTTAAAGTGAAACTGGATAAGGCAGACAGGGATGAGCTTTGGGAGATTGTCTTGGAGAAATAGAAGTGAATAATGCCAGGTGGAAACAGAAAAAAAGAAGCAAAGAGAAAAGATGGAGGAAAGAGGAAAGAAAAAAGGAGAGGAGAGGAGAGGA
>VZRF01008003.1:77706-230340 GCA_013396875.1 Vireo altiloquus
AAAAGAAAAGAAAAGAAAAGAAAAGAAAAGAAAAGAAAAGAAAAGAAAAGAAAAGAAAAGAAAAGAAAGGAAACTTTAATGCAACATTGCCTAATTTTTACTAATGTCACAGCTTTTTGTCATTTAGCATGTGAATTAACAGATTTACTCCAGAAAAAAAAATGTGATCAGCCATGGGTCCACAACATCTTCTTGAATAACAAAGCTGAAGGTCAAGTGCTCAACAAACAGATGTGTTTTATTTTGAAATAATTGAAACCTCGAGGGGATTATATGTGTTTACCAGGATGTTTTATATTGCTGTCTGCTTATATTCTCTTTGTTCACAAAACATGGATGCAATTTGTACATGGAGACTTTCCCTGCTCGCATCCTGTGATCTTCATGCATTCAGTCTTGCAGAATAATGAACAAGTAATGTCATGCTACTTTCCTTGATTGTAGTGTCACAAAATGGGAGTTTTCTTTCTAGATTGAAGATAATGAATGGGAAAAAAAGAATCTTACTTCCCCAGTGTACATCCTTAGGGATTAAACTAGCTGAGGGGGAATTTTCAACCTCCTTTAAAAGTTATTTTTTTTTTGCATCGATACCGTAAATAATTACAGAAGGTTCAAACCGCACACTTGACTCCCTGCTCTTTGCAGCAGTAAACAGTTCCATGAAGTTTGAGTGGTTTTGAGTTTTGAGTGCCACGAGTGCTCTGCCACTTGGTCCCATGGCAACAATGATGTTATGAAAGGTGCAGACAAAGCAAACTTGTTACAGCATTCAAGAGTCTTTTGTTTCAGCTGTATTTCTCCTTTTCCTTCCCTAAAGCTGCAGGAACTGTTAACTCTGTGTGCCAAAGTCTTGTCTAACACCCTTTTGGAGGGTGTTATAAATTATAATATACCCTCTTTGGGGCAGAAAATGGATAAATCTGCTGCCTTGAGAGAAGGTGATTATGGCTGGAGTCCAAGTCTTGCTTCTTGGAGGCAAAACCTGGGGAGAAATACAAACACAGCAGCAGAAGGTGGAGCAGCAGCTTTTGTCTCTGGTGCTGAATCCCAGGAGGTGGAAACTGAAAAATCCTGGGCATGGCCGAAAATAGAATGTATCTGCTCTGGGCTCTCTGGTGAGCTTGTACCACCCTCGAGTGAAAATGCTACTCCTGGATGTGTTTTTGAGCATGGCTTTGTGAAGGACTTCAGGCTTCCCGAGGAAGCTGATGGAGAGGACTTGACAAAAAGGTGTAAAAGAAAAGGGGTGGCACGAATTGCTGTTTGATCAACACAAACAATGCAGGATGGGAGAGATAAATTGGTGTCCCTTATTCAGGTGAACTTGGCCCTGGTGGAAGGAAGAGCATGAGAGCAGAACCAGAGCCTTGCACTGCAGTTGCAGGCACGGATGCAGATTCCACACCTCAAATCCTGGGTTTATTTCTGAGCCCCTCATGACAAGAAAGATATTGTGGGGCTGGAGCTTGTCCAGGGAGGAGCAACAGAGCTGGAGAAGGGGCTGGAGCTGCTGGAGCAGCTGAGGGAGCTGGGTGGGAAACAGCCTTGAGGAAAGGAGGCTCAGGGGGTACCTTGTCTCGCTACAGCTCCCTGACAGGGGATGGTAGGCAGGTGAGGGGATCTCTTCTCCCAGTTAGCAAGCCGTAGAATAAGAGAAAACAGCCTCAAGTTTCCCCAGGGGAAGTTTTGATTGGATATTAGGAAGAACTGTGTGCTGTCAAGAATAGGAACAGGCTGCCCAGGGAAGTGGCTGAGTCCTCGTCCCTGGAGAGATTTATTAGACACAAAGATGTGGCACTTGGGAACATGGTTTAGTAGTGTGCTTGGCAGTGCTGAGTTAACAGTTGGAGTTGATTATCTAAAGGGGTCTTTTCCATCTAAAATAATTCTGTGATTCTACAGCCCTGACAGTGCAAACCTGTCTGAACCAGGAGAAGCTGGGGCTGTACTGGCAGAGAGCAGAGCTGGCTGGGGCAGAGCAGGGTTTGGGCACTGTTAAAATTATTGTCTGTGGATGGACTCCCAAGAACTGAAAGAGGTTTGTGAAATCGGTGCTTTGGGAGCTTCCTGCTCCTGTGCAGGATTGCAGTGACTTTCCCACGTGCAGCTCTCTGTGCACTCTTTTTTCCTCCCTTTCAGTGTAATTACCCTGTAGCAAAGCCTGGTGCCTGACATTTGGGCTGCGTTCGTGGTGCTGCACGTGACTGCAGTTGTGTCAATCCTACAGCCAGGTTGGAGATAAAATCATCTCAGCTGGTTCAACTGGTGCTGATGGATCCTTTCTCTGCATAGACCATTGAACCGTCTGAGGCAGCAGATTGCAAATGGGATTTAATATGGGTTGGTGTTAACTGCTGAGATGTTTGAAGGTGGGCAAGGCAGCTGAGTTATTTGCCAAAAAGCAGGTGACAGCAGCAAGCTGACAGGAGATTTAGATTATAACGTTGATAAAGCTCCTTGGTCTCTCCTGCTTGATTTGCCACCGGAGTAAGAAGGAAAATCCAGCTATGTCACATTGTCTGGAGAGCAGAAATGAAAAGAAGTGATATTATTGAATTGCTGAGCGTGGAAAATTCCCCCAAGCTCTGCAGAGTAATGTGTTTTAGTGATGCTGTACAGTTTATAAAGGTCAGTTTGCACTTCAATTACAAATCTAGGTTTAAGGGTTGTAAAGGACACAAGAAAAAATAGTGATTTCTTCTTTTTTTTTTTTTTTTCTTTTGTAATTACCTCTTGGAATGCTGGTAATATTTCAGACTCATTTGTAAAAAGATTTCACAGTACTATAGCAACAGGCATTTTAAAAGCCTCAGTAGAAATGCTGAAAATCTAGGTTCTAGTTTTGTTTCTTCATTTTACAGATGGAGAAAATAAGCTTTGTGATTTTTTTTTTATTTTCTACAGTCAATTAATCACAAAGTTCAGGAGCAGTCTATTATGAAAGGTTTTGGCAACTACCAAATCAAGTTTAAATAAAAGAAAACATGATCCTTTTTTTAAATTTTATTTTTAAAAAATACTTCTTTTACCAGCATTTTGGTTGTTAATCATCTCTATTGAGTGTGATTTCACACAGACCTGGGAGTGCAGGCTCTTTACATCCTGGTTAATTCTAGACTTGACTGCGCTGACAAGAGAAAAGGTTTCCTGCAATGAACACATGACAAGAAAAAAAAAAAAAAAAGAATAACCTTTTCTCCTGCATAGAAATGATTGGAATAGGGCAAGAAATGTTAGTTTTAAGTAGGTGAGGAGATGCATTTTACTCAGGCACTACCTTCCTACGGGTGGCAGCAGTCCCATGGCTCCGTATGAATCTGCTTTTCCTGGCTATGCCTGAGTGACCACACTGCTAACAAGCCATAAAAAGAGACAGCAGGGTCACAGGGTAAAGGTTGCTATGTAACAGGGCCAGAACATGCTAATTACAGCCCTGAAAAAGTGAATTTGAGTGGATCCATGTAAATTACTGCATTTCTCAGGCTACGAGAGGCAATTTTTTTTCCTCTTCCAAGAGCTGAGGAAAGCTCCCTCCCTTGACACGTGCGCTGCAGTCTATTTTATGTGTTTCTTCGTTCAACCAATTATGCCTGTGAGATGGACAATTAAAAAAGCATCTGTTTTTATGGCAAGAGCACGGCTGCCTCTGGCATTTTATGTGCAGTAGCAGGTCTGTACCTAGGGGAGGACGATGAGGGACGGAAAACGTGATCATGAGGAAATAAAAAAGGAAAAGAAGTCTTTGAAAGTTCTCTTGTAGAAGCTGTCGGCTGGGTGTGCACCCCATGAGCTGCCTGGATGGTTTTAACAGCAAAATGCTGGACAAAGGGGTGGACAACGGGGTTGGTGGGAAGCTGGTCCCTCTGGTTTGGGGCTGATGCTCTTGGGATAAGAGGCTGGGTTGTGGCACTGGAAGTGTTTTTGGGCATCAGACCAGGCACATGTCACCCAGCATGGTTCCTGTAACAGGCACACAGCCTGAAGAGAGAAGGGACATGGGATGGATGGATGATGGATGCTCTGGATAGATGTGATGGACTTCAGGGTGATTGCTTTTCCCTCTCCTGCCTTGCTTTTCCCTTTCCTGCCTCATTGATACAGAGGGAAAGAGAAGCCAAAAGATACAGGACAGTATTTGTCTAGTATTTTCACATGTCCAGGCCTTTGGGTTGGGGGGCTGGCACATGAGACACCTTAATGCCAGGAGCTGATCTCGCCTTTGACATCTGACTCTACACAAAATTGGTGCACAAACCTCCCCCACTTCCAATAATTCATTACTTCCCACCATGATTTCTTCTGTATCAGCAGGTGTGGGCTTTTGCATCCCTCCTCTTCCCAAATCTAAGCTCGCTTGCATGCTGAGCCAGGAGAATTTTGGAGATAGGTTGTGTTATGGCCACCCAGTAATCCCAGTCACACTCAGAGCCGTGGCCATTGCCTGAGAAGTGCTTCTGTACACGTCATTTCTGCTGTTCAGTGCTTGTTAGTCACAGCCAAGGAAATGTCAGCTATGTTTCATCCTAATTTTTATGAAGCCACTGGGGCTCGTTTTCTTTCTGCTCAAGCAGCGCAACAAACAAGCATTGTTTTAACATTTACCTGTTTGGTTTTTTTCCAGGTGTATAATTTGAGGTAAATTGTGTGTGTAGGTGTGTGCATATATATGTGTGTCTATGTACACTACATAGACATTCTTATATAAATATGTAAAACATCTTGTTAGCCATATAAAATAATCGTTTTGGTTTGTGTTTCCAAGTGTCTTGTCATGTTGGTGTATCTGTTAGACAGACACATTAATTTAGGCATGGAAAAAGATGGAGTGAAAAGAAGATTGGGATTTTCCTTTATCTAAACCCCCATTTGGGGACACAGTTTTGTGGCCAGCAGAGCACTTGCAGTTCCTGATCCTGCTGCAGTCGTTTCTGCTCCCACTGAAAGGTTTCCTTCTGCTCTGTATTGCAAATTAGAGGCAGATATAGGAATACAACCTGCTCTAGGGGAAGGCTCCCTGCCCATGGCTGGGGGGTTGGAACGAGACAATCATTAATGTCCCTTCCAACACAAACCATTCCATGACTCTAATAAAGATATTTTATGTGGATAGCAACAATATATAATCAGTTATACACCTCCCCTTCCATTTCTAATATGTAAAGTTCATTAAATATTGAATATTTTAGTATTGGGCTCTTCTCTCATTCAAGACTGCTGACCATTTTTTTTTCTCCATTGTTTAGAAGTGAAATGAGTGTGTGGTGAGTACTCTTCTCACACTTGCCAACTGGCAAAATGATGAATAAAGAGGAAAAAAAGAGATGCTTGTGCTTGTCAGTGATGCTTATATTCTGCTAAAAGCAAACCACATTATATTTTTTTTGTGAAGATATTCCTGAATCCAGCTGCTAGACCACAGAGTCATTGTGCAGGTCTCAGAAATCCAGAGCATCTCTTTGTTGCTATCACCCAGATTTCCTTTTCAGAGAAAGTGCATTTTCCCTAGACTGGTCCGAGCAATTTTCCCAATCTACCCACCCAAATAATGTACATAAAACCACAGAAGCACCTGCTTCCCTCTCTGCATTCAGCAGGGGCTGCGACATGGCGAGGGCTGGGAAGATCTGGTTTATGCATGAGCTGCTGTGCCTGCTCAGCAAAAGGAGATTATTCCTGTGTAGATGGGTAGTGCTCCCGAAAAATGCACCTTTTGGTGGATTGCCTCTCTCATCCCTTCCCTCCATATTTTGCAGGACTCAAGGCAGATGACAGCTACCCAGGATCAGAGTCATTTATTGCTGGGTAATTGCACGGAGTGTGGTTCTATTGTTGTGGTTCTACAGCTCTGCTGCTTGTGGAGGATTCTGCCTTGGACTGTGTTCAAATGGATCTTTTCCCGAGGTTTTGGAGGGGAGTGGTCAAAATCAAGATTAGTTCTTTGTTGGCTCAGCCCTAACTTCTTATTATCTTATAAAGCATTAAGAAGTTATTCAATGCTAATTAGGCTTAAAATAAACAAGCCGTGAGAATAAAGCTCTGGTGCACAGAGCTGCTTCCTTTGTTGTATAATGCAGGATGCTCTGAACAGTTCACCAGGAACCCTCCTGGCTGGATCATGGCCAAATCTTCTGCTTTTGCATGTTGATGAACACCTGGTCAGGAGTATTTATGGAGAGAGATTGGAATGAGGTGATCTTTAAAGTCCCTTCCAACCCAAACCATTCCGTGAGAGGCTCCCCAGTTCCTGGTGTGACATCCCTCTCCAAGGTTTCTCTGTACAGAATCTTATTAACATCAGCAGGAGCTGTTGGACCTATGGAGAAAATGTGGTGGCTTAATAAATGATGATACAGGCAGCATTTTATTCGTAAATGATGGTGCGGATGAAGGCACAAAGAGGGGAGCAGGAGCTGAAGGAGGCATTAAATCTGGCATTTGTGGAGTGGGAAAATCATCAGCGTGAGGGGGAGCTGGAACATGATGGACTGTTTATTGTGAGAGAGGAGAGATTTATCACGAGCGTGTGAACGGCTCACTGTTTTCCCCATTGCCTTCTGTTTTCATGGAGGAATAGAGTTTCTAGCTGAAATCAAAGTTTGCCTAAGCAGGGACAAAACAAGTGTTCAGAGAAACCAGGAAAAAAAAAATAAATAGCGTAAGTAAAGAACCTCCTATTACATTTTAAACTACCCCTGGCA
This sequence comes from Vireo altiloquus, assembly GCA_013396875.1. Lineage (NCBI taxonomy): Eukaryota > Metazoa > Chordata > Aves > Passeriformes > Vireonidae > Vireo > Vireo altiloquus. The sequence continues at coordinate 84,408 of VZRF01008003.1, forward strand.
CAGTGTAGGATGATTGTAAAATTGCAAAGATGCCTGGAAAACACAAACCCGGAATAATTCCTGGGTGAAAGGAAGAACAGGATTGGCTTCAAAAGAATGCTGTAAGTAATGAAGTCAGATAAAACACGGAAAGCTGACTCCATCCTTTCTGTTTGTACCCATAAGCATTGTGCTTTTCAGGCTTTTTTTCAGGCCCTTCTTCCCTCTCTTGTCAATGGGCCTAACAAAAATCACTCCCTTCTTTCATGACCTTTCCTATGGCTTTTATAGCTCAATTTCCTCCGCATTGGTGGATGCAGCAACACGTTTACACTCTGATCTGCCTGCCTTGTATGCTTATTTATTATACTTGTGAATTTGCTGTATTTTCTGGGGCATTCATTTTAATATTTTGCTGGCTCAAAGATTTGGTCTCGTGAGAAGCAACTGAGGGAGCTGGGGACATCTAACCTGGAGGAAATGAGGCTCAGGGGACATCTTATTGCTCCCTACAATTACCTAAAAGGAGGTTGTGGTGAGGTGGGTGCCAGCCTCCTATCCCAGATAACAAGTGTTAGACAAGAGGAAATGGCCTNACATCTAACCTGGAGGAAATGAGGCTCAGGGGACATCTTATTGCTCCCTACAATTACCTAAAAGGAGGTTGTGGTGAGGTGGGGCACTGGCCTCCTATCCCAGATAACAAGTGTTAGACAAGAGGAAATGGCCTCAGGTTGCACCAGGGGATGTTTAGGTTGGGTATTAGGAAATATTTCATCATGTAAGGGGTTGTCAAGCATTGGAAAGTGGTGCCCAGGGAAGTGGTGCAGCCTCCATCCTTGGAAGTGTTCAAAAAACGTGGGATGTGCCACTTGAGGACGTGGCTCAATGGTAAACGTGGTGGTGGTGCTGGTTGATTAATGATCTTAAAGGTCCTTTCCAACCTTAACAATTTGGTAATTCTGTGATCTAATACAATCACATATTGTGACTTTCTTAATTAAATGCTGATTTCATAGATACTTTGGTTCCTTGTGACAGCTGAGGGCTGGTTTTATAAATGGTTCCCTTGAGCAGAGCTGTAAGATCTTAACAAAGCACACACCTATAGGCAGGAGTCTGCCCACCTGGGGATTGTCTGACATTTATATGCAGCCATTTGTATATTTTTTTTCAGCATTTTAAGAGGTGCTGCTCGATACATAAATGTCTGAGGGCTTGGGGAAGATGCACACTATTTGCGATGATTTGTATTTTCCTTCAGTAGTGGGTTCAGGTTATTTTGTGGGTTTGTTTGCTGGGGTTTTTTAGGGACTGGAGTGATTTTTAATTCAATTTACTTGTCACAGCTGTGATTACTCAATATGCAAAACAACAATGAACAGATTATTTTTAATCCTTTTTTAATCATTTTCCCCTCTTTAGTTTTTTGCTGTTAACACATGGCTGTGCAGTCTGAGCTGTGTGTTTGGTGGAACATTTAACTCTGATTTTTGACATCCAGATTGGTGAGAATAAGGACAAACAAGCAAAAAAAAAAAATACAATCCTTTATTTCCTATAAAAACTTAAGACTGGCTCCACAGCCCATCCCAATCCCAATTTTATTCGGAGTAGGGATTTTAAGAAAAAAATGTTCTGCACATCTGTGGTACTGTAATGCAGTAAAACAATTCCTCTCTGAAATTTCTTCAACCTCATGCTTTGCGTATAACCCAAAGTTATTTCATTATTAAACAATTTGTTGCAATGTCTTTAAAGTGCTGTTTTGCAGAATTACTAATTTGGGTTTTGAAGGGGTGAAACAGAGGAGCCCTGAGCACCCCATGCCTCTAACAAAGCCTGTGACATGGACAATATTTAAGGCTTTAAGCTTTTATGTTTTGTTGGCATCTCCCCTTTTAAAGATCTAGGAACAACAGTCCGAATTGTTTTAGCCAACCAGTTTCCAGGCATCGTTTTTAGGAGAAAAACAAGAATGTTTGGATAAAGAAGGACTCAAGCCTGTTGTCCACCCCTTTGCTCATTCCCATTCTCCAGATTTGTCCTCTGGCTTCTGAGAGAAGTGTTAGTGAGCTGCCTGGGTGTAGACCACTCCTTAATGTGGTAATTAGAGAATGCCTGATTTAAACACACTAAAAAAAGGCCTGCTGGCATATATTTACTTATTTATTTTGGGGCTTTATGAATTTCTTTCCTTTGATAGATAACCTGACTTGTTTGAAAATATGTAAAGCTTAAAGCTTGTATTTCTGCAGCCCTTCTGGGGTGTCCCTGCCCATTATGGTTCTGTTTTATTCCTCTGATAAAAAGCTCTGCTATTGCCAAATAGTTTGTTCTGTAAATTTACATTTCAACAAGAAACAAACAAAATAAATTATATTATACTGTGACAACAAATGTTCTATAAAATGAATTTGGTTTACCCTTCACCCTGGGGAAGTAGCTAGGCTTAAATTTGCTCTTTGACTCGAGTTCTTGACTAAAGCCAGCGTTTCTGGGTAAAATATTACAAGTGAAGTTCCAGGCTTAAAATAATTCATCACAGCCTGAGCATTTGGGTTGGCACATACCTAAATTTATCTCCACCCTGCCTCCATTGCAGCGATGTCCGAGCTCCTGGTATTTATTATGGTTTTAGTCAGCAGTCCTTTGAATAGCAAAACAAGGTGTGTAAAACTCCCACAGCGTTTGCTTCGCTGGGGCAGCAGCTGTGCCAGGAGCAGCTGTAATAGTGGGAAGAATGAGAGAGATTGCTGGGAGGTGTTTTAGTCACTGTCAGGATCAGTATTTCACTTCCAAAGCAGGGCTGTGTCTCTCAGGGCAGCTCTGTAGCAGTCGTCTGGGGACTGGAGGATCCAGCAGATCAATCCCATCGGTTTTCCTGGCAGTGTGTCCCTGGCATCTTCCAGTCATGCCAACCTTGCTACACCACAGGGTCATGCATTTTGTTACTCACCAAATCTTGTTGGGGGCAAAAGGGAGCACAAAATTTATATAAAGTCACAGTTTTAGTGTTAGTCCAGTTTCTTTGTTTTATTTTTAGTCCAGTTAATTTTTTCACACTCTTATTGTCCAAGTTATCTGGTTGCTAAAGTTCATTAATTAATAATACAGTTAAAATAGTTATTGCCAGTACTTTTGTGGGTTCCCAGTTATTAAGATTTTCTGTTCTTTTTTGTCTCTCAATAAAGTCCTTACCTGGTTCACGGGGCAGTGCTGCTGACATGATGAACCACGATGAGTTGTGTTACAGGCTGGGATTGCTGCTGTTCTCCTGTGCTTGCACTCTTCCACACACCTCATTCCAATCCAGGCTGTACACGGAACAGTTACCTGTTATTTCTGTTGGCTGACGCAAAACCAGAACAATTCTGGCCAGCGGCATTCTTCCAGACAATTGTTATTGCAGCTGAAATAAACTCAGATGAGATCAGGTCAAGACAAGTTCAGACCAGTCCTTGAGACCCTGCACTGTCGGGTCAGGGCAAAAACTGTGGCTTTTTGCTAAATGATGGCAAAATCATATTTTCTGACTACTTTTCTGGTCAGACCAGCTAGCAGAAACAACAGATTTTGGTGTGACTAATAAAAAAAAAAAAGTGACAACCCAGGTTATCCCAGAAAAAACTGAGGCTAATTTTGAGACTCTGTTAAGAGCTAAGGTCAATGTAATAAATGACTCTGTGTTATGCCCAGTCCTTCTGGATTTGGGAAATGATTTTGCAATAGGGAATGAGTGACTCTGAGTGAGTGTCCTGAATTAGAAATGATTTTTGAGGACCAAGCATTATAGTTCTAAAAGCACAAAATCCTGGTGACAGGTTTGGAGTGTAGACCCTGTTTTCCAGGGTTATTCACTTAATCTGAGGACAAGCAACAGATGATACTTACTGTTCAATATGTAGAACAAGCAACCAAAAGATCTTCTATAATTTTTTTTTATTTGTGAAAAACTCTTCTTCTTCTTTCTTCTTCTTCGTCTTCATCTTCATCTTCTTCTTCATCATAATATTGAATATTTCGCAGGTGTCTGTCCCTGAACAAAAAGAAGGATGTGCTCTAGAGAAAGAGTGTTGAGGACTTGCATAGTTTAATTAAAGCGGAATTTATCTTTTTTTTTTTTAATTTGGAGTGTAGGCAATGGCCACTCTTTTTTCATGCCTGATAAATTTGAAATTACTCCCAAATCAAAAGGAAAAATCAAACAGAAAACATCAGCTCTGCCATTTTTCCATGCAAAGATTCCCTTCATCCTGCCAGTTCTCCTCTTAGTAAAAGATTTTCCTGTCCAAAGGATTATACTGCTCATGTGCAGCTCTCAGTAATACAGATTTAACTTGGTTTATTCCCACCCTTTTGTTGTGGATTCAGCTTTGTGTTATTGTGTGTTTTGTCCATCTTCCCTGACTGGGTTTTGCCTTTGCTTCTGTAAGTGGCAAATAAAGTGATGGAGATGATTGAAGAGGGTGTCTGGGTTTTGGGCAAGATAATGCTCCTTTCCTTCTCCCAGCTTCTAATTCACCCCTGGTTTGTTTTTTTTTGGGGAGGGAGATTGGAGTTTTTTTGGTTTTGTTTGTTTGTTTGTTTTGGCATTTTTTGGTTGGGTTGGGTTTTTTTGTTTGTTTTGCCTTTTTTTTTTTTTTCCCTTTTTTTCTTTTTTTTTCTATTTGGTTTCGTTTTTTAACTTCAGGGAGTCTCCTGGAGTTTGCTTCATTTTTTGGTGCTTCTTCCAATTCCTCCTACGTTTCTTGATTTACCTCAAAAGATCTTCCACTGTCTTCTCCTAAGTCTTTTGATTGTCCTGGCACTGAACTCAACTATGGGGAGATGATTAAGCTAATGAGAGTTAAAACATTTTGTCTTTCTCTGCCTGGCAGGGTGGTACTCAAACTCCCAATTATCAGCTGCACACACTGAATCTTAAATTTCATATAAAAATGCAATTTGTTAATTAAACTTTCCCTGTCACGAACGTTGGATTAATGCTGGTGGCTCATTACTTGTGTGAGGACAGCCTGGGTGGTGATCAATCACTTTGGGATGTGCAAATGGGTTTGTTGGGACTCACCTCCATAATCCAGTCTTTGAGGGAGGTGGGAGGAAAAGGCTTTTTCTCCCCTGGGGCTACTTCAAAGCCAAGGGTGAGTTGAAGTCAGAGTTTTGTGGTGTCCAAATGGAGCCCTGGTGTGTGTTCACAGAAGACAGAGAGGATGGTGCTGATCTCTGAAGAGAAGAGGGACACTCCTGCAACCCAGTGAGTCACTGTTTTCATTCCACGAAAAATGTCTCCAAGGAAACCACAGATTGATAACAGCCAGCTCCAGCCATGGGAATGCTGTTTTTTTACCTAAACAAACCCTGTGGGCTCAATGCAGCTCTTGGTGGAGCAAAGCTCGTTTGATTTGAGGATGGTGCTGGAGATTCAAAGTGCTCAGAGTGGTGAATACAGCACAGAACAATCAGCAGGGCTCGAGGAGCCAACCATTCCCTCCAGAGAATGGAACTACACATTCCCAGGCTGCCTCAAAACTTCTCTCACCATCTCCCACTTCCTCCAAGGCTGTGACATGCCAGCAGGGGTGGACATGAATTTCATGGCTCATCCAGAATGCCAGAGTTTTGTGACCTTGCCCTGTGGCCCTGCCTTTCAGACACCAAATTTGAGGTCCCCAGCAGGCTGTTTTCTCCCCTCCATGCACAGCTGAGCTGTGGTGACAGCCCTGTTCCTGCCTCACCACCTCCTACACAGGGGACAAGGCGGCCAGGGGCACCTGCCAGTTTTGCAAATGAGTTTCCTCTGCTGAGCCTCAAATTAGAGGTGGCTTTTTTTTTTTTCTCTGTTAATTTTCTTGTATTAATAGAAAGGAGAAGAAGAGTTGTGATGCTGCATGCGACAGCAGCCTTAATGCTGGGTTTGCAAAGCAGGGCAGAAAAGCAGCACTTTTTGTCTGGGGGTATAAAATGAGGAGGAGGAGGGTGGTGTGAGCAGACTAAGCTTAGGCTTTACCTTGTAAAGATGGATATTTCAGCACTGTGCTGTTCAGAGCTGGCCTAGCTCAGACTGGGTGTTAAAGAGTTGGCATCTTTTATTAGACCAAGTGTCAGCGTTGTAAAAATAGATAAGTTTCCTTCAGCTGTACAGGAACTGAACTTTCGTAGGCCTAAAGCTTCTTCCAGCCCTACCACTTGTTTTGATGAAAAAAAGTTATACTTCTGCTTAAAAATGTCCTGCATTTGTTCTCAGACCAGAACAACTACAGCAATTTACTACCTGTTACCTTGGGAAAGGAGGAAGATTGTCCATGGTACTCTAGAATAAAAACCTCCTTTTCTGCAGGTGGTTGGGGCTGCTGTGGTTCCTGGGTGGGACTGGATTGCAGTGCAGAAACTTGCAAGCTGCTCTGCAAAGACTTCCCTTCACTTGAACATGTAACTTAAAGGCTGGAAAATGTAAGGCAAGTTTTAGATTTTAAGGCTGTCATGTGAAGCACTGCCTGTCTCTCTCCTCTGGCACTAGGTTGAAGCCAAGAGGAGTAGGACAATAAATTACTGCAGAGTGGAGGTTACTGGAGGGAGAAAAGGAGATTGTCTCCTTTAAATGGTGGAGGGAAAAAATAGCAGCTAATCCTTGCTCTGTTGAGCAGAGACAGCTGAGGTGTGTTTGCAGAGAGTGGTGACAACTGTAATAAGCAGTTCAGTGCACTTCCAGGCATGAGTCCTTCAGTCCAAAATCACTGGGATATTGAATGGTATAAGAAATAATAATAACCATAGAATGTCGTCATGTGTATCTCATGCAGCCCTTCCCTTCCCTTCCCTTCCCTTCCCTTCCCCTCCCCTTCCTCCTCTCCTCTCCTCTCCTCTCCTCTCCGAACCTCTCCGAACCTCTCCGAACCTCTCCGAACCTCTCCGAACCTCTCCGAACCTCTCCTCTCCGAACCTCTCCTCTCCGAACCTCTCCGAACCTCTCCGAACCTCTCCTCTCCTCTTCGGAGCTGAAAACTCTGGTATTACACTTTCCCTGATGCCTTCCATCCCATTTCCATTTAAAAGCAGGAATGTCTAAAAGCCATCCTAGCTCTCACTATCTGATGGGAGGAGCAGCCCTCCCATTGTCCTGGAATTGAGCAGGGAATCGCTGGCTGAAGGCTCTCTGTGGATCAGCAGGTCAGCAGTGTGAGCACTTGGCAGTGAGCAGAGGTGGCTCTTCCCGGGGCAGCTGTTGCCAGCATAAAGGGAAGACTGGATGACACAAAATCTCTGTTTTCAGCTGGCAAAATGTGGAGGCTTAGAGAAACAGTAAAAGAATTAAACCAGAATTGGAGTTGGACTTGGAAATGTGGAAAAAAAGTGTTTGTGTTTGGTAGCTTGTTCTCCAAAGGATTTCTTCCAACAAAGATTTTGGGTTTTTGGGCCCCCAAGACAAGAAGGATGTGGACCTGCTGGAGTGAGTTCAGAGGGGACCACAAAGATGCTCCAAGGGCTGGAAAACCTCTGCTTGGAGACAGGCTGAGAGAGCTGGGGGTGTTCACAATTATTTTAATTCTCTCTTTTAATTGAATCCTGGAGATATTTTTCTCTCTCCCACCCCTCATAACCTTCCACAGGAGAGTGCAGGGGACAGGCAGAGCCATGAACAAGAAGAATTTATGGTGCTGAGCGATCTGGTTTGTTCCTTACACTCCGTCTGTTTACTTCCATTATCCTGTATCACATTTTATTTACCTGTTGCCAATTTAACTTTTTTTGGGGGAAATTCCATGGGTAGTATTTGCCTGGTTTGTGTAAGGATGTCAAAACATGGAGACTCTCTAAAATACTGTATTTGCTTAAAATAAGAAACCTGCAAAAAAGAAAAAAAATTCAACAGAGAAGTTCTTTATCTGCATTGTGTGGGGGATTGAGAAACCCTACTGATGTTGCCAAAGCTATTTTAAGCTATGAGAACACAATACATTTGAAAGTTTAATTGCTTGCTGAATAATGTAAGCTGTCAAAATAAATACTCAAGGTCTTGCATAAAGGAGAACATTAGGAAAAAAAAAATAAAAAAAAGACAAAGCAGAAATGTGAAGTCAGTCAGAAGTGGAATCACACTTTACCCCAGCATTAGCAGCACCTTAATTTCCGCACTCAGTAATTGCAGCAGCAAAAAGCCAGTGAAGGTTCCAGGGGTAACACTCTTTATTTTCGGAAGTATTTAGAGATAGGTGGCTGAGTCCCACAAGTGTAACTGCTCAGTGATAACCTCCCTCTCCCAAAGCTGATGGGATTCAGGCTGTTTTTTCCCTCTGACTAACCAGAAGGAGCAGTTAAGCTCCATTATGCAGTTGATAAAAGCTCTGACCCCGCAGAAAGCAAAGGAAACACGACAGGAGGGGTGGCTGTGGAAGCGCTGGGATGGACAGGAGGCTTTGGGCCACAGAGCTTGCCAGAGAGGCAGCTTGAAAAAAAAAACCAAAACCTGGTGCTTGGTTTTGTGTTATTTGTTGATGGATTTTTTCCCCACTTTACTGAACTTGAGGATTCAGGTCTTTGTGACTTTTCTTTCTAAATCGACAGGATTGCATCAGCAGCAATTCAAACAATCCCTTTTCAGTAAGAAGGAGAAGAAGGAAACCATCTCTCTGTCCCTGCAAAATCTAGGGGAACACAGATATCAAAGGGTTTTTTGGGATTTTTTTTTTGACAGATCACTCTAATTTTGGCTGAGGTTGGTGAAGAAGCATAGCAAAGTTGGCAAGGATTGATGCTCTCATGTAATGGGAAGTTGAGCTCAGAAACATTTAGAGAAAAAAAAACACAGAATAAATGAAGAATTTTCACCCTTATTGCTCTTCAAGTGGATTTTAATAACTAGGTTTTTGAGTGACGTTAATTAAGATTCTTGAATTCCTTTAATTGGGTTGGGCTGGTGGTCCATAATAACAGCTCTTTAGCAGTGTGCTGTGCACTATGAGATGTCCTGGTGCTGCCCATAGCAGACACTTCCACTTTCCTCATTAGTCCCAGGAATGATAATTTGTCTGTGGAGGGGACAAAGAGCCGATGTTCCTCACTGCCTGCTGCAGGTGCAGATGCACTATCAAGGTGTTAATCCCTGGCTCCTGTGGGGGCAGAAGATGATTTCTGTGAAACTGAGCCCTTGTGAAGGATGCTCAGCCAATCACACACCTGGACAGAGTAATTTCAGGGCTGGGAGGGTATTTGACCCTCGTGGTGTGATGTGCATCAGGAGTCTGGCATGGATTGTACCAGCGTGGTGTTACAGAGTCAGAGGATCACAGAACAGTTCAGACAGGAAAAGAGGTTTTAGATTATCAAGTCCAGCTGCCAACTCGGCATCAGCACCATGGTCAGCACAAAACCAAGTCCTCAAGTGCCACATCCACCTCCAGGGATGGTGCCTCCAGCTCTGCCCTGGGCTGCTTCTAACAATGACAACCCTTCTGGTTAAGAAATTGTTCCTGATATCCAATCCAAACCTCCACTGGCACAACCTGAGGCTGTTTGCTCTCATCCTGTCATTTGTGAACTGGGAGAAGAGCCTGACCCCCACCTGGCTACACCTCCCTGTTGGGGAGTTGTGGAGAGGGAGAAGGTCCCCCTTGAGCTCTTTTTCTCCAGGCTGAGCCCTCCCAACTCCCTCAGCTGCTCCTGATGCTCCAGACCCTTCCCCAGCTCCTTGGCCCTTCTCTGGGCACATTCTAACCCCTCAATGTCCTTCTTGTCGTGATGGGCCCAGAACTGGATGCAGTACTCGAGGTGTGGCCTCCGCAGTGCCCAGCACAGAGGGACAATCCTTGTTCCTGCTGGCCACACTCTTGCTGACACAGAATTCCAGGGTGGCTCTGGGATGTGGCTGGGATGTGCTGTGTCTCCTCTGGCTTGTACAACCTGCTTCACTTTTCAAGGAAAAGGGCACTCGAGGGAGAAGGATAAATGCCCACGTCTCGCTCTGATGAAGAACTAAACGCTCCCTTGTCACCTAAAAACATCATTCTTATTACCCAAATCTCTCTGCTCTTCTCCCGGCACAGACACACCTAAAAGGAGTTTTCCTCCACGGTCTACTGAGTCTGAAAGGCAGGATAAGGAGTGTGACAGCTCTCTGAAAAGTTAACTGGAATCAAAACTGAGCATTTCTAATGGGTTTTCTCTGTGTTTGCTATCAGGCCTGATCCTCATAAGTGATTTCCCTTGTCAGTGCTAAGTGGCTGTGAAAATATTTTTACTAAAATTCAGTGCTGGCACAAAGACCAGGGAAGTTCCCGAGGAGGCTGGAGGAGCTGTGTTGGGCTGAGTCCTGCCCAGCAGCATGTTCCTGTAGAGCCAGGCTCAAAGTCATCGCAAAAAAGGAATTATCTGAACCATTTTTAAAACAGGGGTGCACATTGCAAAGCAGTGACCTGATGTGGGTCAACAAACTCAGCAGGAATTCCCAGGAATGGCATTCCCACATGTGAACACTTCACTAGTGAGTTTGGAAGAGGAAGATGATTTTCTTTTTGTCTCTCTCTATAACTAAGGAATTATGCAGAGCGTCAGAGTGGAATTTTTTTCAGTGTTCACAATTTGTGGTAAAAGTATAAGAAAAGATCCTGAGAAAATACAAGATGAGGTCTTTTAAAGAAAAGATAGTGTTTCTCAGTGAACCTTGTAACACAGTCTGTGTTTTGTGTTTTTTAAATTTTTTTTTAGAAATGAGGCTGAGAAGTGACTTGTTACAGAGTACAAGCCCCTTCAAGGGGGAAAAGCTCTTAAATCTATCAGGGAAAGGAGTGAAAAGAAGAGAGGGTAAGAAGGTGACACAAGAAAAATTAAAAAAAAAATAAATACACAAAAAATACAGAAAAAAAAACCCAAATAGACTTGAGTGTGCTTAACTGGGGAAACCCATCAGCAAGGCTTTGCTGTGCACATTTGACTCCACTTGTGAAATGAAAGACAGGTTGAACAGGTACCTGAAAGGCTTTTGAACTGCGTTTTTCTGAGGAGATGCTCCCAGAACAGGAGGAAATGCTCCCACCCTGTGAAGATGGGCAGAGGCTGGAGGTGAGAAGGTTTCCTCTCCCACTGAGAGGGATTCACACCTTGAAGCAGAGGTGTTTGCACTGAGCTGGTCACACAAAAATGCTCTTTAGTCAGCCAAGACATAGAGCTGTCTGGTTTTGATTGGAATATTCCCGTTTGGTGACTGTATCTAGATATATTAATTACTTTATTTTTTTACTCCCTTTTCTTTTTAATGTACAAAATTTACCCACCACTACATTGCCAAATAATTTAGTATTTATTTTAGATTTACAGATTGTGGGCTAAATAATAGTTTTTGATAATGAACTGGAAGCCTTTCTCCCACCTCTCATTTTTTGATCACCCAGCACATCACCAGTTGTGGTTTCCCACCTGGACTGAACTGAAAATTGGATTGTGTCAAATGTCTCTTACGTTTCTGCTACGTCACAAATTATCTGCAGTGCTTCTTTGGATCTTGCTTTTGTTAGTCACAAGGTGGGTCATGGGAAGCTGTAATTAAAGGATAGAGCACAAATTTCAGGAGGATAAAGAAGAGGCTGTAGGCAGAGAGCAGCTGGAAATGAGTAAGAAAATTTGTAAAAAGGCCAGAAAGGTGTATTCTGGAGAACCCTGCTCCCTTTTGTTCTCAGACATCTCGGATTATAAATAGAAGATAATGGAATGCAACGTCCTGCAGAAACCGTGAATAATGAGATGGATGATGTACAAGAGCAAGTGGAGGTCACAGAGATAAACTGCAATAATGCCTGAATTTATTGGGGAGGGGAAAATGAGTTGGAAATGACTTTGGCTGGCTTCTTGTTTTAAATGGTAGGAAAACAAGATATATAAATCCTGAAAAGCAAAAGTTCAATTCGAGACAACAGTGCAAATCGAGAGTAATTCCATTAAAGGTAATGGAATTACGTCAGGGTAAGACCGGAGGTAAGTTCAGACCCAATTACATCTTGGTCCTAAAATGAGATTTCGATATTGTTTGCCAGCATTTGTAGTGCAGTGAGAGCCCAAATGAGAGCATCATTCTGCTGCACTGGGTGAACCTCCAACCCCCATTGACAAGGCATGGAAAAACGGGAAAAAAACAGCAGAAATCAGTTCTGAGTGCAACAGAAAGGGGAACTGGAACAGAAAAGCCAAAATGTTAAAACAGAATGCATGAGCATGGCTCAAGGATGCATTTTTAAAATAGTGGTGTAAAAGGGAAAACAAGTGCTGTGCTCTCTGTGGGAGCAGTGTGCACCTGGCCAGGGCTTTCAGTGTGGGGGAAAGTTTGTCCTCAGAGTCCATTGTGGAATAAAAAACAACAAAAAAAAAAGAATGTTGAAAGGGGCAGCTGATGTGAGACAGTTGGATATTTGGCTGGAAAGGAGCAGTCTTGGGTGACCTCGGTTTTTTGATCTTTGCAGAAAAAAAAAAAAAAAGGAATCCAACAGAAAGTGCAGGGTAGGAAAACATCTCCTTTTTAAGGTTATTTCTTCAAGCTTTTAAAAAAATCATTTTTTCCTTCAGTCAACATCTGAACAAATATCAGCTAGTGCAGTCACAGTGTTAAATTTCATCTTATCATGCAGGTAAGGAATAGTTTTTTCTTCAACAACAAAAAAAAAGGATTTGATGAATAGTGAACATGGAAAAAGCCAGCATATATGAAATAGGCTTTGTTATGGTCACTTCTTTTTCCTGAACACACAGTTTTATTAGTTTTTTATTATTATTACTTAACATCTGTGTGGCTTCAGAGGGACTCTTAAGATGCTCTGCGTTTTTAACAATTAACTGAAATACCTTGAATTTCCCCCAACCCTCCCATCTGCAAACAGATTTTCTCAAGAGACAGCAGCTGTTGCTGAACTGTTGGGCTCTTCTAACAAGGAATGTTGTTTAAACTCTGCTAAACTTTTTATGATCTCCAATTTACTGTCCTGGACAGCACCAGGCTGGTTGGAAAATAGTAAAGGAGTGTTAAAAATCAGCTCTCCAGGGAGGGAAGGCAGAAGGAAAGAGGGATATTTCTGCAAAATTTTCTCTCTATTAAGAAAAATGTCCCTCATCAGGTTCCCTGCCAGACATCCAGACATTTGACAAGCTGATTTTGTATCATTGTTCAAAAGCTGCTGCTGTGGATTGCTGGTTTTATTTTCTGTTCTCAGTGAGACAGCACCCAAGACCTTTCTTTGTAGTTATCTCTGACATCTTCCAGCCTTCCAAAATAATAATAATAAAGCACACTTCTGAAGTGGGATTAAATTAATACATTTATGCAAGAGATTGATGTGGAGTAATCAAAGGAACACAGCTGATTCAGCAAGTTCCTTTACAGAAGTTTTTAGGGCAGATAAGATCCTGCATGATAGAGATTTTTTTATCTTCCGTAAGAGATAGTAAAAGGGTTCTTTTTACCAAGTCTCTTTGGCAGGGAATGTTTGAGAACTAAACCTGAGATCCTGCTGGTGTCTCAGGGATGTTGTGTCAGAGAGGCACATCCAGCATCACTCTGGGAGGGAGATGGCTCTGGATCCATGAGGCTCCTTGGAGCTCCTGGCTGAGTGCCCTCTTCAGCAGCCATCTGAAGAAAAAGTGTCCTCGTAGCTGGGGAGAGGAGGAAGAGGAGCCTCCAGCACCTCAGATGGAGGAGAAGCAGGTGACGAGGACTCGTCTGGGTGACAAGTGGGAGTAGAGATTATCAGGCACCTCCATGGCACAAAATTGTATCTCACCAAGGGTGTAAAATTTGCCGAAATCTTGCTGAGCTGAAGCTGTGACTGCCTGTGACAGAGCAGTGACAGGAACAGGCAGGGCTGGGGATGGCTGCAGCTGTGTCCAGGAACACCATGGGCACCCTGGTCTGATGGATTTGCTTAGAGGAGCCCACAGCCCCAAAATACTCAGCTAAATGTTGGCCTAACAAGGTAGAAAATAAGGGCAGAACATTTCTGTTTGGCAATGCAGCTAAAAATATCACCAGTTCTCTTAGCTGTTCCACCCAGTGATGACTTAATTTCTTTTAATTTTTTATCATTAATAAGGGAAAGTAGATAATCAGGAAGCAGTATTTTTTTAAAAAAAATATTTTATTTACATTACATGGTTGCTTCAGGGCTTTTCAAACATTTTGATAAACTCTGGGGTTTTTTTGACCAGAGATAAAACTCAGCTACCTTTGGAACGAAGTGGTGAAAGGAAAAGGGTGATAAACTCTGGGGAAAAGCATCAATCCAGTAATCTGAGCAGAGCTCAAAACATCACAAAAAAACGTGTTGGTTGGCATGGTTTTCTGGATGTCATCTGGGCAAACAGCAAGAACAAGGCCAGCTGTGATCAGGCTTCTGGGAGCCTCAAGTGACAGTAGCCCTTAGTTAAGGAAAACATTCATTAATGTCTTATCACTTACCCATGCTGAATTCTTGCCTCCAGGTTGCTTATCTGTGTATCCTCCCAGCAATTTTGGGATAAGGGGAAGGGATCCAGGTGAATGCTCCAGCCAGAAGACATTGTACAACTTGTGGGTTGGCAGCAGAACTATTTGTGGCGTTCTCTGTGCAGGAATCGTCAGCCTGGAGAGCAGAAGAGCCTTAAGGGCAGGGAATCTGCCTGTCTCCATGGAGCTGGTGTTTCTAAACCCATGGAAGGAAGAGACACTAAATTCCTACAGGCTTTCGAGTCACTAGAGAGCCTCACTCTGTGTTTTGGTACCTGCAGGGTGACTCGGTCCTGGATGAGAGGTGGTTGGAGGGGTGGCTTGGGTTTCACATGCATCAGTAGTTATGAGTCTGGATCTTACCCAGTGCTTGTGTTTCGTTTAGCTTGGAAGAGTCCTGAAAAAAACCCAAAAAACAAAAAACAAAAAACAAAAGAAAAAAAACAAAACAAACAAAAAAACCCCAAAAAACCAAAAAAAAAAAAAAAAAAAAAAAAAAAAAAAAAAAAAAAAAAAAAAAAAAAAAAAAAAAACCCAAAAAAAAAAAAAAAAAAAAAAAAAAAAAAAAAAAAAAAGAAAACAAAACCAAAAAAAAACAAACCAAGAACTGGTTTGGGATTTGGGATATTTGATATTGACTGATTTTCTCTCAATTAAAGAATTCACACTGGATGCAAACGAATCCCTTTCCAGCCCCTCCACCCCCAGGCTGGAGCACTGCAGGGGGTTGTTGTGACCCAAGGGAAGGACTTTACATGTAATGAATTTTCCCCAACTTTTAATTTCAGTGGTTTTATTTAGAAAGTTATGGGATTATTGATTCAGCTCACTCAAAGGCAGCTGAGAAGTTTGGAGTTGACATTTGGAGCCTCCTGTTGCTACCACAGCACACACCAACTGAGAGATTTTAGTGAGCTGACAAGGAGGGAAAAATCTCTTTCTGCTCCCTAATGGCTGAGCTATCACCATTTACCCAAGATCTCATGTGTCTGATTTTCACTGTACTCCAGAAGTCCATTTTCAGTTGAACAAACTCTTCCGTCCATTCGGGAAGGAAAAGGAAAAAATTATATTTAGGATTATTCCCTTTAGCTTATTGCATTTCAGCCTGACCCTGTTTTGATGTAAAATCCTTTTATTTTAAAAGGAAAGGTCAGTCACATGCTTCAGTAACATCTCTCCTGTGGTGCTTTGGTCCTTTAATGGATATTGCTGCTGAATTCATTTAGGGAACTTGTCAGCTGGATCCGTGTGCTCAACTTTTTGGCAGCTGTTGCATAAATTTAGCACACTTAACCATTTTGTATGAAAGCCTGTTTTTAAGCACTAAGGCTGCAAGGAAACATGTTTGGGTTGCTCCATCTGCTTTTACGGTGCACTGACTGACTTCCTCTGTTTTCATCTCTTTTTGGGTCCCTACCTGCACAAATACCATGTGATTTTCACCACATCATTTTAAATACATAATTTCCTACCCTGGTTACATTTACAATGGCTCATATTGAAGCAAGGTGATCGAGAATCAGACTCTGGAATTTTTTATTCTGCACATGAGCCTCGATTCGGGGAGAGGAGAAACATTATTGATCTTTCATCAGGTAATTTTCTTTCAAGCACCTGCATCGGACTCTTAACAGTGGTTCTTAAGCTGAATCCATTTTTCCCCTAGAGAACAGATTTGCTATCAGCAGCAGAGGTTTCTGATAGCAGGGCTTACGGTTTTCACATTTGAATGGATCAGAACGCTTGGATATTTCCCTTGGCCCTCCCTGTAAACAGAGAGTTGCTGTATCTGAGTTCATTAAATGCTCCATCCATTGCCTTCTGCCAGCAGAAAGAGAGGCTTGCCGTACCTGAAACAAACCTCAGAGCCTGGTGATTTTTAATGGACTTCCTCAGCTCTTTTATTCCATTTGTTTATCCTTTTATTATCTATTTGTACCCGTTCCTTACTAGGGCAGGGTCTCTTTGAAGTTTAATTTTTTGGACTGCCAGTGGTGCATTTTAATTGTTGTGGAGGCACAAAAACCTCCTGGCCACAGCCTGAGGATTTTTTTCATGGGCCAGGGATGGTGATTTGCACAACTCCTGTAATAGCAGTGCCTTTTGGGTGCTAGTGCAAAATTTATTGCCCCACAAAATGGGGTCTTCATTCACATGGCCGCTCTAGCGGGTGTTTTATGGGCCAATAAAGTGCCTTGTGTTTTTGTAATCTAAGTGCTCGTCTGCTTTATGGTCTGATGTCACTTGCAGGGTGGTGGGGAAGAGCTGCTTCTGGCACACTGGAAATTATGCATTATTGTCACCTGAGAGCATGAAGGATCTTTAAAGTAATGAAATGTGGGGCTGATGAGCAGAGAAGTCTCACCAGTGGCATTTCTTTTAAGATTTTGCCTGTTTTGGAAACATAATCATTCCTGAAAAGAGACAGATACATCTATCTGCCTGCTAAATTAAAGTGTTGCTCAAAAAGCAGTGCCAGGCAGAGGGAAATGTAAGGTGAATGGAAAGGACAGTGAAGGAGAAAGAAAAGTATTTCGAGATTTAGACTCTATATTTTGAGTGTGTTGCACTCTATGCGGGATAAATATATTAATTTGCCTTGTACTTCACAGCTTGCCCTTATGTTCAGAAAGTTGCAGAGATGTCAGATTTAAAGAGGCACATGAAGTATAAGGGATAGAGCAATAGGTGGTAAGTAGGCTGCTGAGATCCATTTCTCTTCCCAGCACAATTCCTTCTAGTCATCTCTGTGCTTTTGAGAACAAAGTGCAGTATGAAAACAAATAAAACCACAACAACAAAAAAAATCCTGCTCTCCAGCAAACATATTTTAAAGCTGATTCCTGCCTTATATTCACATTTTTCTTTTCTCCTGTCTTCTGCTCAAAAAAAAAATATTAAAAAATCAGAAAAAAATAGATCTTGGCACAAGTGCCTCAAGGGAGTGTGTTCAGAAAGCGCCAGCACTGTTACCAACATCGACTTTTACGCTTCACTTTGTGCTTTAAAATGTCTCTTTCCTCCAGCTGACCTCCCTCTCTGCACAGCACTGTACTCCAAACTCCCTTACAGCAGAGGAAGAGGTGGAGGAGAGAGAGAGAAAAAACAAAGTTGTGCAGGGCTTGGTGTTTGCTGTTGCTGTGGAGTTGAGGGAGCTGGTCAGGAAGGTACAACAGATTCAGTGGCACTGGTGAGAACAGAGATCCCCAACCCACAGGTTGTGGAGCAGTCAGAGTCGTTCTCAGCAGCAGGGGAAGTGATCACCTTCAGAAGGAGTCATGAAGGCAACATTTTTCTGCCTGAAGCAGCATCAGTTTGCAACTTCCCATTCTGGTCCCAATGTTTTTGTACCAGGCAGGCTGGGAGCTGCAGGTCTGGCTCAGGATATGACAGTGGATATTGAAAGTGGGATGAATTTTTTGGTGGGTGAGGAAGTGATTTGGACATCCCCTGCCAGGGAAAATGTGATCAGAGGACCAGAGTGAGAAGTCCTCAGCTGCTGGAGCTGGACAGGTGAGGGGTGTGAGTGGCTGTGCTTCCTAAGTGTGTGGAGGTGTAACTGGGGCAGGAGGTTGTGTCCTAGCTCAGGTGATGTGGTTGGGGAAATATTTTGGGAATGCAGAATCACAGAATGGGTCAGATTGAAAGTGACCACGGTGGGGTCATCTGGTTCAACCTCCCTGCTCAAGCAGGGCCATCCCAGAGCACATGGCCCAGGATTATGTGCAGAGGGTTCTGGAATTTCTCCAGTGAAAGGAGGCTCCACACCCTCTCTGGACAATCTGTTCCAGTGAGTTGTCACCTGCACAATAAAGAAGTTCTTCCTCATGTCCAGGTGGAACTTCCTGGGCATCAGTTGCTGCATTTTCCTCCTACGCCATTGCTGGGCTCCAGGAGCAGAGCCTGGTCCATGCTCTGAGCCCTCCCGGCAGACACTGACGTGGATGAGATGCCCTCTCAGTCTCTTCTCAAGGCTGAACAGCCCCAGCTCCCTCAGCCTTTTCTTATCAGAGAGATGTTCCAGTCCCCAAATCATCCCCACAGGAGCTCCATGTCTCTCCTCTACTGAGGAATCCAGAACTGGACACAGCAGCCCAGATGTGCCTCACCAGGGCTGAGGAGATTTATACATGAATTTGGAATTGGGCATTGGAGTTTAGGGAGATTGGTATAAAAAAATATACCAGCAAACTCTTGGTGTGAGATTGTTTTGGGGATTTTGTTTTAGGAATTAGAGATCTTGTGGTGGTGGTTGGTTTTGGTGAAGTTCATATTGTTGGGAGTGTGGAAATGGCATGGAGGGAAAATTTAGTTCCTTCTTGTAGGACACACAAGGGACAGAGGTGAAATGTGAGACAGTGGGATATGTGTTGTAGGGCCTGGTTTGGGAAAAGGAGCATGTTTGAGCACATAAAAGAAGCTTATTAAGGCCGTGTTTTTTGGAACAAAAGTGGTGTGTCTGTGTACTGAGAGGTCCAAAAGATGCTTTTCTGTTTAGGAGGATGTGGACTCTATGGATGAACTATGTTTGAAGCAGGACTCCTTTGTGAAGAGGCATTTAAATCCTAGATGAATAAACCCAAAATCATCTCGTCCCATCTGGGTGGAGTTCCCAGATGGAAGAGAAAGAGACCTCAGGAGAAACCCAAGTTGTGGGATCCATACATGTCTGTCTTGGAAGCCAGAAGCTACACCCCTGCCTCTGCCAGTGATGGTACCAAAGCAAATCAAGTAGAGCAGGAGTTGGCTAAATATTGTATTTCTTTGCATGTAACTTCACTGTTAGTGGAGTTTTCATTGTCTTCAACACCTGTTGTAAATACCAGTTCATTTGCATTGCACAGACAGCTTAAATAATTGATATTTACAGTGCAATATTTATTAACTTCAGTGTGGAGGTTTATGAAGTCTTTTTACAATGCCTAAAAAGTGCGTTCCTAACAAACCTGCTGTCCCCAGTGCTGTTGTTTTCAAACATTGTCTTCATATTCCCCATTAAGGACCCAGTGTGTATCAAACCTTCCTCCAGCCTGGTCTATGAACGTTATGGTGACATTTCCTTCATTTATAATCTGGGATGGAATTGGGGCTCAGGGTAACAAATGAGTTTCCTTTGCTGAGCTGCTTCCTCCTGGACCCCACAGCACCTGATTCCCGCCGGGGTTGTGCACGGAGCCATCATGTCCCTGCACTGCTGCAGGATATCTGTCTGCTGGTCCTTAAAGCTGACTTTCTTGGAGATGATAAACCACCTGGCTTTGTTCTTTGGACTGCAAAAGAATTGCTTGGTCATTGCCTTTCTGTTTAGATTTCCTGCTAGTCCAAGGGTGGACATTTTTCACGGCCGTATGAGACAGCCTGTTTGCTCCACATTGACAATTCCAGTGGCACAATTGCTGCTAATGCCTTTTCCTTCTCGCTTAAATCCTGATGGAGGAACCGGGTTTGGGCACATCACTTAATTTAAGCATACACACAGGAGCATTTGTGCTTTAATGCCCCTCACTAGAAATACACAAATAACCACAGCCAGCTGAAAAGTGTCTCGAGCTGTTTGTTTGCCTTTGATTTCTTGCTCACTTCACAAAATAACAAAACTCATCACAGTTGTTTGAGTGAAATGGATTCATTTTTCAATTAAAATTGCCTGGGTTTAAGCAATGTTGGGTTTTTTGTTGTTTTTTTTTTTTTAATGAAATGTATTTTCTGGGACGAAAATGCCTACATCTCAGAAATTTATGTGATTCGTTCCCTTTTTGCAGATGTTTGCTCTGCATGCTCTCACCACTGAAAAAATTTGGTGGCAAGAAAACACATGAACCAGCAAAAGCAACTTTTTAAATCGAAATAAAGCCTAAAAAAATTCTACATCTCTCTTCACCAAAACTTTTCATCCTCCAAGTACTGGCTCTTTTATTAACAATGGTTCCATTGTAATTTCTCAAGGAGAGCTGAAGTGATCGATCATTCATTCACATCAGTAAAGTACCCTTCATCTTTGCTTTTCACGGTGCCCTATCGAGTATTGAATGCATGTTAAATGCTAAAACCAAGAGAGGGAGTGTGGGAAGGATAATAGACTACATTAATCTGCAGTGCCATTTATCTCCTGTCCATTTGTCCCTGTCTTCCCTACATACGTGTCTGTGTGTGTGCCGGACACTTTCTGGCACATTTGTGTACCCTCAAAGCATAGTTTTGTGATTCTATGTTGAAACACACAAGCTAATCTCTACAGGAGCATAAATTAGGAGTAAACTTATTTAAGCAGACACGTCAGTCACCATTTTTATCTTTGTGAAGTCCTTGGGATTTGTTATATTTTGGATTTTGTGTCTGTAGCTTCCAGCCCTTGTTCTGCAATGGGCACATTGTCAGAGGGAGTTTGCATTTATTGGAGTTCACACACAAATAGATTTGGGGATGAAAGTAAGACAACATCCACATCTCTGCCATTCCAGGGAAGGGGAAATTTTCATCACAGAGTCATGGAATGGTTTGGGTTGGAAGGGACCTTAAAGATCACATAGTTCCAACCCTCCTGCTGTGGGCAGCTACACTTCCATCAGTTTCTAACACTCTTTCACAGCATATAATTTTTTTTCCTGTGTTTCTGGACTACAATCAGGACTCAAAAAGTCTTTAGTTCTCCCCGTCTCTCCCCACAAGTTGACTTAACTCCTGCTACGGAGCCCTAAAAACAGCAGCCCTGAGCTTTCCTTGCGCAGAAACAAAACCATCAAATCGCAGAACGGCTTGGATCGGAAGTGACCCTAAACACCATCGAGTTCCAGCCCTTAAAAACCTGGAAAGACAACTCCAATCCAAGCTTCAGCAAGGAACTGCAGCAAACCACTGGAAGGAAGGCGCGGTAGCAGTTCCATGTAGGCTGCGTGTCGCCCAAGTTGCTTTCTGTTATTCCTGCAGGCACCTGCAGCTCTGCTGCTGAGAATTGCTGCAGGAACACATCCTGCTGACCTGTCCGTGGCAGATGTTGAGCCGTGGTCCCCTCGTTAATGCAGGAATGTGAAAGTTAGAAAGCCCGGGCAAAGCAATCAGAGCGGTCACAGTTTGGTGCCATTTACATCGGGGCCCTAACAGGATTATCGGGGCCATTCCAGGGAGTCGGGTGGATATTAAGAGCTCACGGAGGGCAGCTGAGGTCCTTGGGCTGGGAAGGGAGGGATCTGTTTGCTTTTTGCAGAAATCTGGTGCAGGGCGATGGTTTACCTCGGCACAAGTGAAATTGCAAGAGTGGTTAAAAAGAAATAAGCAATTTATCAGCACCTGGAGGGAAAAAAAAAAAAAAAGTAACTATCATGATCAGTAGTCACCAGGGTTCATCAAAATGAAATTATGGCAAATTAAATTAATTTCTGCCTCTCATAAGCTAAGAGGCTTACTGCATAATGAGGGAGAGGGAGGTGTAATATATTTCAGTGCTAGCAGGGTGGTTACAAAGGACTCGAGGGGCTCTCCCATTAGGAAATAAAGCGAAACTTTTAAAATTAAAACTTACTTGGGGATTGTATGGGTGGGAAAAAGAAAAACAACGTGAGAGGTGACTAATGGCAGTGACATTGTTGAGCTGCTTCCCGTGGGGTCCTGTTTTGAGAGCTGTCAGCAATAACTTGACAGATGGAGTCTCAGGCGATGCTGAACTAATCTGTAGGTGATGCAGGGTTAAGGGTGGGGAGGGTCTCATAAACTGTTCTGCAGATAATTTAGTTGAAAAATGCACATCTGAATTGCTGGTAGTGGTTGATGAGTAACTAGCTTCCTGCAGCTGGTCAAATCCTGCAGGGGACCAAGCATTCTCCTTCTTTCAGTAATAACTGCTTCTTTATTTATGATTATTTAATTTTAAGAAGCCATGATAAAATGGTACTTAAAAATAGGTATTGAAAAAGTCATGAAAAAAACTGCCAAGGTTTGCACTTCTGTGATGAAATTTGTGAGGGCTGCTATCTGACAGAAATTCCTGTTTTAATGCAGAACCGCTGAACAACAGAACTGCAAACTGTGTTCCTCTCTAGAGCTGGTATTTCACCCGTGTCAGGTGGGTTTGGTACCTCCCATTCTTTTCCCACACAGCCACAGAGCATCCCCTGAGCTCCTGCAAGAAAAATAGTGCCACGTCTCCTAATACTTTCAAGTGACAGGCAAATTGGAAATCCATGATGCTTTTATTTTAGAATATTGTGTGGCTTGAATCCTGGAAGCAGCAGTCCGTATTTCTCCTGACTTTTACTCTGCTGGATGATTTACACCTATGCAAAGGGCTTTGCTGACAGATCAGAATTAGAGCTCTTATTTTGCTCTGTTGTAAACTATTCCTTAACATGCACAATTGGGTCTTGAAGAAGAAAAACTGGGGGGAAAAAGGCTGAGAAAGTCAGTTTGGAGCCAGAATAAATAGATTTAACCATTCTTCCTTTGATGACTGTAACAACACAGTAAATATACTTTAGGGCTTGGTGAAACTTAATGAAACAACTTAGGCCAGGGTGGATGGGGCCCCGAGGAACCTGATCTAGTGGGTGGCATCCCTTTCCCTGGCACAGGGTTTGATCTTTAAGGCTGCTTTCAACCCAAACCATCCTGTGAGACTGTGATTCTAAAAAATAACCTTTTCTCCTAGCTTGTCTTTCTGCTTTGTTTGCATTTGCAATAAATGCTTAGAGGTCAGAGATTCCCCCTGCGTTCATCATGCAGAAACAGAGCCAGTAGTCCTTGATAGGGAAGATATGGGTTAATGTCTTTGCAAACAATTCCACGGGTGAGGGGATGAGTGGTGATGTTTTTGAAGTGGGTCAGGATGTCTCTATTAACTTCAAGCAGCAGGTTTGTTACAGAGCCCTGGCGGTTTGACTCCTGAAACAGACAAGTGGGTCTGCACAAGGCTGAGGTTCTGAATTTTGGGGTAAAATGCCAGGTTCAAGGGGGATATGTGGCAGGCAGTTCGGGAAGGCTGAACCTTCCTGGTACCTCAGCAAGGGGGAAAGGAAGAGGGCAAGGTGCAGCCTGGAGTTTGGGGTAAAAGGAGGCTGCACCCTCTGAAACCTCGAGCGAGAAAACCTCGTGGGTGTGTGCTCCAGTGGAGTCTCTTTATTTGAATAAAGTTGCAGGACTCCTCTCTCTCCTTTTCACAGATTTTCTGTACATCCTGGAGAATGAGGTTTGGGGTTTTCTGTGGGCAGTAAAGTGCAGTGATCTAAGGCACCAAAAGTTTCCATCCTATAGATGAGTGTTTCACCTTCCTCAGGAGGGGAAGAGGAGGGGTGGACACTGATCTCTTCTCACTGGTGACCAGAGACAGGAGCTGAGGGAATGTCTGGAGCTGTGTCAGGGGAGGCTTAGGTTGGCTATCAGGAAAAGGTTCTTCCCCCAAAAGGTCGTTGAGTGCTGGAACAGGCTCCCCACAGAATGGTCAGGTCCCCAGGCCTGCCAGAGCTCAAGGAGAGTTTGGACAATGCTCTCGGGTTCAGGGTGGGATTGCTGGGATTGTCCTGTGCAGGGCCAGGAGCTGGGCTTGGATGATCCTGGTGGGTCCCTTCCAACTCACAGTATTCTCTAATTACACTGTAGGATCATCCTAGCTGTGTAGGATACACTGGAGTGGTGGATCACTACTGAAGTGTGGATTCTCTGCATCATTTTGGAGGTGCTGTTGCAGGTTGGAGTGGGAGCTTCAGACAAAAGTTTATTAGAGAAGCTCTTGCTGAGTCACGAGGTGCAGAGAGGACCTCTTTGCTTTCTAAACTCCTCAGAGAGGAGCCTGGGGCAGCTGGATCCAGGCTTATCCCCGGACTTCGTCAACAGTCTAAGTTTTACAGCTTTGTCCCTCAGACTTTAATGATGGCAAATCAGATATATGTCTTTAAAAATGGATTATTTATTATGATGAATTATTAGACAAAAAGAACTCAATCAGAATTATTTACTACACAGCATAAAAGCTAAAACTACTATTATAGCATCAAATAGGCTAGTGCACTATGTTAAAGCAACATTAAACAAATTATGCTAAAGCTACCAAAACAAACAATTCTTAAGAGATTGGTTTAACAGGCCAATGACTGAGGGCAAATCTCTTTCACTCAGCCTTGAGGGGCATCCAGGGCAGCATCCCCAACCCAAAGTATGAATCTCCACACTCACTCCATATTCCAAGGAGGAATATGTTAACAGAATCCACCCTATGGAAAGTGGACTGGACTTTAGGAGTGTGCAGGGGCTGACTGCCAGTCACCTGCCTCCAGGTCAGCTTAGCAGCTCACCTGCCAAATCTTTGCCTCACTGTCAGGGTGTTGATTTGAGGTTGGTGTGGCAGATGAGTTTTAATATAATTCAGCACCAAAACCCAGCCTAGGTGCCTCTCTCAGCCCACCACTAATAGCTTGAAAAATAGGGCATTTTTTTAGGGTTTTGACCACATTCCAGGGCAGAACATCCTGCTACAAGTGCTCCCCTCCACAGATTACAAAGAATTTCCATTGGATTTTCTCTGTAGTTAAACATCTTTATATTAGGTGGGGAAAGGGGAATAGGATCCTTAGGATCCATTGCTGTCCCTGTGGGGAATGCATGAAGTTTTATCTACGTGTATTTGTGGTTTTCTGGGGCCACAGGCACCAGTCCTTCACAGAAACCATCTGTAAGACAGGCAGGAGATGTCCTGTGGTGCCAACAATTTCCCTCTGCATATTTGATGCACTCTTACGCATTTCTGTCTCCAGCAGCAGTGGAATAAATGTAAATGCAGCTGCTCATCCTCCTTCTGCTTAAGCCACAGATCCTGCAGCTCAGTGCTCTGCTCAAAGTGCTCTGATTTTTACCTCTTTTTGGATAAGAAAACTACAGTAAATATTACAGCTGTGAAAAAGACATGTTTTGAGTTATGCTGAGCTATCTGGCTTAACTCTTGCCAATCCTGCTTGGCCACTCTTAAGGGGAAAAAAGTACTCCATTGCTGTGCAGTTGCTCTGTGCCAAAGGGGATTCTAAATCTAATGGTGTTCAAACCACTGCAGCAAAGGTATCCTTGATCTGTACCCAAAAAACTCATTTTTGCTCTTCCATTAGGGATCAGACGAAAATAAAATAAGCTACATCTTGTTTTGTAAGTGGAAGTGCCTTTTGCTGCTGGAGCTGGAAGACAAAGCTCTTTGGGATTATTGTAAGTGTCAGCAGGCAGGGTGAGGCAGAGAGAACTCCTTCCCTTGGTGGTGTTTGCTGTTGCACTTGGGGTCTGATTATTCTTCCGTTGACTTGGTCGTTCATGAAGTGTCTCAAAGAAGCAGCAGAGGCAGAAGTTCAGCTCCTTCCTGGTGTCCCTGAGGAGAAAGGGAGCAGCCACAGCTGCATCTGCCTCTTTGCAGTGCTCCTTTTAAAACTGGATAAATAAATTAGAGAGATGATCGTTCAAAGAACAAACCGTGAGCAGCTGGGGATTAGGGATGCGCTGGACCGTGCTGCTCCAGCAAAGGAAGCAGCAGCCATGGGGAACTCTTAGGCAGCAGTTCAGCATCTCCTGGATTATTTAGTGGATTGTCTTTGCAGCGCCTGTGGATGCAGAAATGCTCGGCAGGAGATGTTACTCCTCCTAAGAGATGCCCTCTCTGGTTTTTACCCTTCCAGGGCGTGTTTTCAGTGTAGAGCTGTAGGCAGGTAGATCTTTTACTGCATTTATATTTTGGGTACTTGGTAGCTCTACAGATGCAGCTGTTTATTAACTTACTGTTGTGTGGAGGTCTCTTTTGAAAAGGAAATTTTATTCATCAGAGACACCCCTTTAATTAACTTCCACACTCCCATGGGGAGCAGAATATAAAGACAGATAATAATACTAATGTTGCTACTACTGTTAATAATAATAATAATAATAAAAACAACAACAAGAACAGCAACAACATATCTTGTTACCATTAGAAATTAAAATGAAATGCTCTGGGAAGCAGAGTTTTGAGAGGGCTTTTTTTTTTAATTAAGATCTTAATAGCATTTAATGTAAATTATATATAACTATTGTCAGATTCCTAAGCACATCTCTGAGGATGAAGAATAAGAAGTTAATTGTGCCGACAACATACTGAGAAGTGCCAAAATCAAGCACCAGAATGTTGGTTAAAGTGCATTTTGAATTAAGAGGAGTAAGGCAGAACTTTTTATTTTTTGTACTCCTGCTCTGTTATTTTGCAGCAGAGTAAAGTTTGTGCCCAGCATGAATTTATTACATAAGCTATCTAACATAAAATTTACATTACAATGCAAATGAAGAAGACTTTATTTAACTTTAGAGATTGGGAAGGATCAGATGCAAGAGCCTAACAAGCCATTTTACTTTGGGGATGGGGAATTACTGGTATGTAAATCCCTGAGTTGTTCTGTGGGCAGATAATTTAATGAGGTCTGCAAAATAGATGTCAATTCCAGCATCTTGCTTTCCATTAAGAGGAATTAGGTATGGAAATCTGAGTTTCGAATCTGCTCCTTACAGAATTCATGCATTTGGTGGTGAGATTTACTTGATTAAGAGATTGGAGATCAGGCTGACTGTGCACTCCTCAGTGTTAGCAGTGTGACAGGATCCAATTCCCAGCTCCCTCTCTTGCAGTGGCAGTGTGGAATACCTGTCTGTGGTAGATATGATCTTTTCCAGCTCAAATTAAAAGCGATGTAATTGCTCAGCTGGTGTGGTGAGTCCTGGGATCATCAGTAAGTGAAGTGCATTTTGATGACTAAACACAGAAATTGTATCTTAATTTAACTAAGCAGAGGTAATAACTCCTTATTGGATCTGTTTTTTGTCATCATATGGGATTCTTTCTCCTTCTTGCATGGTGCCAAAGGAGTCCATGCCTTCTGTGTGGGTGTTCAACACTTGACACACACCTGAATTCCTGTTCTGCAGCTAAGAGATGTTGTCTTCATGGTACACGAAGCTTTCACTTGTAGGTACCTTGTATGAAATCAAGTGTGTTTTTATTTACTGGGAGGGTGCTGAGGCCCTGGCACAGGTTGGCCAGAGAAGCTGTGGCTGTCCCATCCCTGGAAGTGTTCCAGGGATGGACAGGGCTTGGAGCAAGCTGGTTTAGTGGGAGGTGTCCCTGCCCATAGCAGGAGTTGGAACATGATGGTCTTTAAGGTCCCTTCCAACCCAGGCCATCCTGTGATTCCATGATCCTGGACAGCTTTCCCAACTGAGCTGTTTGCACAAAAGCATTGAACTGCCAGACTTTGGATTATGACCTCAGCAAGAGAGGTCTCAATTTATTTGTAGTTAAGTTTGTGTTTGGTAAAAGCTGTCTTGGGACTGGCCTTGCTCCTCAAAGGAGGTGCTAGAAGAGTTGACCTTAGTCTTGAAAGAGCTGCTCTCCATCAGAACTGTCAGAGAAGCAGGAAGGAGCTGAAGAGTCAGGACAAGCCAGGACTTCAGGGTCTTCAGAACTGAGGGACCATAAATAGACATCTTGACAGTTTTATTTCAAAGAACTTCCATTCTTTCCATCTCTCACCACTTTAAAAAAAAAACAAAAAAAAACCCAAAAAAACCAAAAAACCAAACAAACAAACAAACAAAAAAAAAACAAACAAAACAAACCACGAAAAAAACACTGACAAAAGGGTCTTTTTTTATCAGAACAATTGTGGATTCTCTAAGGGAGAAAAACCATCATTTTCTCCAGGTCTTTTCTAAGTATTTCATGAGTTTTTGAACGATAACTCTTGGAAAACCACTCCTTTCTGACTAAAGGAGTATGAAGTGCTCTCTGGAGAAGCTTAGAGGCTGAGACTGCTCTGTTGACCTTATAAAGCTTGAGAACTAGTGGACTGAACTAATAAATACCTTTTGGAAGCATTTATGTCTCTTCCCCTTTGTTTATGTGGTCCCAAAGAGCAAGGCCAGCAACCAGTGCTTACAAGGAATAATGGTAGTGGAATTTGGGGTGTAAAGGGGAGGGACACCCATGAGTGCAGGGGTTTGGCTCCGTTCCTGCTGTTTCAGTGCTGGTAAAGCAGCTGTGCACCCTCATGTCCCCAGTGCTTTCCTGGAGATACTGTGTCATTAAGGGGTAGATGACCAGGGTAAGTAAATTTGTCCTGCTCCATTTCCTATTTCTCTCCGGAGTTTTCCTGGGCAAGCCGTCAGGCAGCTCTGCAGTCCCATTTCTTTTTGCTGTACAACCCTTCTTTGAAAATGTGCAATACCAACCATCTGTGATGGCCTTGTTCCCTGTCCACCCCCTGTTTTCACCTTTTCACTTCCCTTTGAATGGTCCACAGGTGTTGTCTTTGTGCTGACAACAGGAAGAATATTTTGGGCACCTCCTTCCCGGTGTTTCCTTCTGGCTCCCACTGCTAGTCAAGACCCAGGACTCCTGTAGCCCTCTGTGCCTCCGTGTGCTGTTGTTGTTGTGTTGTCTCGATTGCTCTGCAGCTTGATAAATTTCTCCAAGTGTCTCATTATGCAATTAATTTCAATTGCAATTCCCATCATCTCTTCTCTTCTGCAGGCATGCCACCCAGCAGGAGACTAATAAAACCATCACGACTAGCACCAAAGCCATCAAGCAGCTGTCTGAGGTTGTCAGAGGCTCATCCAGGGTATGTGTCAGTCAAGATGCTGTTGGGGGAGAATGATGGATCTTATGGAAGGAGGAATAATGAAAATAAGAAGTGGCAGTGGGTGCTTTAAAGCTGTTAAGCTCCGTGTCTTGCTGTAACTTCCTTCCCTGTTACACAAGTGTAGTTTTCACTTATAAATGACCCAGAGGAAAACAGCTGCAGACACCAGTTCTCTTCCCAAAACTGGATCATGGGGAACTGGAAATCAAGAGCTCAGCAGCAAAGCCTTTGGCCAGTTCACATCTATCTCAGGGTCTCAGTTCAGATGAAAATATTGCAGAAATCATCTGGCTTCACGTGAGTTTGGCATTCCAAGACTTAGTTGTGGGTGCACAGGTGAGTTTGGGGATGTGTTAAGTGTTTGGAAAGGCCAAAGCCATGGACTGTATCTGGATATGACACCTAGTGCTGTGGGCTAGTGCAAAGGCAGCTTTGGGGATAGATAAATACAGGCTGGGGCCAGATCAGAGCAGGAATTTAAACTGGAATTTACCCCACTCTGAATTCCAGTTTACCCCAGAAAATCCCATCTGTTTTATGGGCAGCCTGGGCTGTCATCTGTAGGTTCAGCTCATGAGCGTCAGAGTCACAGGGTGTGGACAGTCCCCACCCCTTTGTCCCCAGTGCAAAGACTGGGCAAACAGAAGGTTTTTGCCATTCCTACAATGATTTTATACCCTAAATGTTCCTGCTGACTTTGGCCCATGATGTGCATCGTGGACAAGAACACAAGCAAAGTGTGGGGACCAGACTGCAGCTGGTGTGAGAGTTGAGGAGAAGTTTCACCCACATAAAAGGTGATTCACCACCTAAAATGAAAATAAGGTCAATTCTACTGGATTTCTGGATTTCCAGCATCCATATGGTTTCTAAGTCAGGAAATTTCCTGACTTCATGTTTTATTCTCACTCTCTTCCTGCCATTTTCCAAAGACCTGTATTACTTCAGCTCTGTTCTCACTGCCCTTCCACCTAGAAATGAGACTGCTCTAAACACTCAACTCATCTCTGACCAAGTGGTTTTTACAGCTTGGATTTATGGCACTTGCCAAGGGGAGATAAGGATTTAAAAGTTGAATCACCCTAGAATCACTACCTTGGTAACCTGTGAAGGACCATGTGCAATTCAGCCTGCCTGAAAAAAACAATGAATGGGTGATGGTCTACTCCAGAGGATGGGGAGATAAGCCTGGAATGACTGTTTCCACGTGTAGACATCAAACTTAATGTCAGCATAATTTTTAACATATTGCTTTGATTAGTGATGGATGGCAAGGACTGGGTTTTTTTTTTCATTTTCTTGCATAATTACATCTGAGCTTGATAAAACAGAAGATGCTGCCTTGGAGATATGGGAATCTTTTTTGTGCTGATCTCCAGGCTCTATTTTGTGACATAAATTGGATCCAAAGGGGAATCAGGCATGGTCACATTAAACCCAATTGCAGTGCCACAGAAGAATGTCATTATTTGCCCTTGAAGCCCATGGGGGACTCTCAGGAGAAGAGGTTTTACTGTCATGGGGAGAAAAATACAAAGTTGAAGGGAAAATATTTAAGAGCTGAAGGAAATAGACACACAAAAATTTTCAGTAATATGAGGAATAAACTTGCTGCTCTCTATTGCATCACATAGCAACTTTTTTTCTGCTCACTGGTCAATTAATTTAATATTTTTTTATTTTTTTAACTCTTCTTTTCTAACAGTGTGGAGTTTAAATAATTAAACCTACAAATTTTGATACAAAGCCTGTAGTCCCTGTTCCTTATATGGAATAAATTGTTCTGGTGGATATTGGCTGCTGGTCAGTAAGTCCCTCTTGGGAATCTGGGTAGCACTGCAAACTCTCCTCCCATAAAATTGCTCACAGCGTGAAAAGCCTTACAGAGCTTTATAGTTAGTCCTTACCAATTCATTTTTCTGTGGATTTCTTTGCATGCACATACAGACAAAAAAAAAAAGCTTTTTTTACCCTTTCTTCCTTATTTTCCACCAGTAATGCAGTGCCAACGAGATGCAATATGGGGCTTTCTCTGACTTCCCATAAATCTCCCAGTGCTGCTGGAGCTATTGGAGTCAGGGTGCCCAACTGAGCAAATTGATGGTATTGCAGGAGCAAAGATGCTGCTCTAAGTGGATCAGTGTGCTGCAAGGCAGGAGACTGATGTAAAATGGCTCTTTTAGGGCTTTGTTCCAAACTAACCTCAAAGGATGTAAATAGAGAAGTACATCTGAAATTCCATTTTTTTTGGTAGGGTGAGTGCTGGAGCATAAGATCGTCTCTCCAGGGTGACAATCTTATCTTATTCTGTATGTGGAACAAACATAAGGTTTATGGACCTTTATCTATAGAATGGGAATAATTATACTTGCCCTGGTCTAAAAGTGGTTTTAAATCTTGAGATGAAGAACTGTAAGACTGGGATATTCTTCTGTGTGTGAAAATACTGCCATTAAAATTAAAGATCCTTTATAAAATCTACTTTTGTAATCTTAAGCAGTTTTCTGAAACAGCTGAAATGGCTTTAAAGTGAACATTTCTGCTCAGTAGCATTAATGTAGATTGGGTTTTGTTTGCCACTTGTTTTTTAAGGTAACATCCCACTTCCTTCCAGCATTTCCTCTGCAAAATCTGGACACGTGAGCTCCTGCCCATGTGAAATCTGAAATCCAGGGTGTAGAACAAGCAGGGTTTGGTCATTCCCTCTGAGAGCAGAGGTTTGGAAGCATGTTGGAGAGTTACATCAGGCTGACTGTGTTCTTCCTTCCAAGAGCATTTTTTTTTTTATCATAGATTGAAATCTTGCTGGAGCAAGAACCAGACAGAAAAGCAGTGACATTTGGGTTCACGTTTTAAGATAAGCTGGTTTCTGACAGTCAGACCACGCAGAGGGAATGTTGTGGCTGATGGACCTCTCAAGTCCAGTAAATCTCCCAAATGAGGTGATCAACTCTATCAGGAGTTATCATCTGAATAAAGAACTTTTTATCGGAGGATCCCTTCAGTTATTTTCTCCAATGCTATCTTGAATATCCAGAGTGGCATTTTTTTGGTTGCTTTGGCCTGAAAGACCAAAGCATCACGTTTCCTAAAATAAAATCCTGTTGCATCCTGGCAGCCTGAGGGTGACTGATTTCTTTTAGGATATCGTTTGTGCCCACCTTATTTATTTGGTGCCTCCCACCAGGACAGTTTCCCGTGGTCACAGACAGAGCCTACCACTGGATTTATCTCTAACAGAGCTGATAACCAGACTTCTTTTTATCCCAAAACAGCAAGAACGGCTTCAGCTGGACAGGTTGAAGAACCAGCTGTCAGATGCCATCCAGAGATATGGAGCTGTGCAGAAAGTGAGTGTCTCTCTTGCTTCCACTCTCCGTCTGTGAATTTGGGAATGTGTTAACTGTGAGTGTAATTCCCAGGAGCCTGGAGCATCTCCACAGGGCTGCTAATGTAGAGTTTCCTCCCTCTTTTCTTTGTCAGTCAAACAATCATAGGATCATAGAATTGAGGTTGGAAAACACTTTTAAGATGATCGAATCCGACTATCACCACCTGAACCATGTCCTTAGGGGCAAATCCACACATTGACTGAACACTTACAGGGATGGTATCTCCACCACTTCCCTGGGCAGCCTGTTCCAATGCCTGACAAGCTTTTCTCTGCAGAAATGTTCCCAAATATCCAAGCTAAACCTCCCCTGGGGCAGCTTGAGGCCATTTCTCCTTGTCCTCTCACTTGTTCCCTGGAAGAAGACATTGACCCTCCCCTGGCTACACCTTCCTGTCAGAGAGTTGGAATGAGTGAGGTCTCCCTTGAGCCTCCTTTTCTCCAGGCTGAGCCTCCCCAACCCCCTCAGCTTCTCCTCATCATCCTTGTGCTCCAGACCCTTGCAGAAAATGTGCAGGCAGCACTGATAATTCAAACATTATCCCACCTTCTTCCTCTGCTCTGCTATTTGGCTGTGCCAGAAAGTTTCCAGGCACATTTTGTGGTTTGGATGCGTCACCAAGATCAAGCTGTTTAATAAAACAAACAAATCCTGAACTCCAGTTCCTTCATTTGCTTCTTGCTCACTTGCTTTACCCTGGGGAGGCTCCGCTGATGAGCAGATTTGCTTTGCTTTTAAACACTGTAGTAATGACTGAAATTTGGCATCCCCAAACTGCTTCCCTCCCCAGCAATGCAAGTTAGGAGATCTATCCGGGTTAATCAAAATACAACCTGGACAAACTCTGGTGGCTTTCTTATATCACTTTAATGAGTCTGACGCATGCCTGCAACAATGGGAAGGATATATTGTAATTACAGAGGTGTAATGGAATTTGGCTGGCAACATGCACTTAATAATGTGTCTCTATTAGAAACCCTCTGGACTGATTGATTTCCCAGCACTTGCTGCCTATGCCTTAAAAATTAAATAAATAATAGATGGATGTACATAAAATTGCAGTTCAACAGTTCTGTCATGTAACAGAATTGCATCATGTCTAGTGCTGCCTCATATTTTAAATTATTTACCTGTTTCAAGAAACTTATTTAAATTATTTACCTTATTCAAGAAATTAAGTGTGGGGTCTTTAAATTAAATTATTTTGTCTGTTAAATGAGAAATTGGAACACACACACACACACACACACACATCTTTTTTATACTTTCTTTTCCCCCTAATGTTCACGAGTACAGTCCATCTGAACTGTATATCTGGGTTGGATTTCTTTTATTTTAAAAACTGTCATCAATTCAGAAGTGCCAAAATTAACCACTGCAGTTTGTGAATGCCCGGCTGCGTCAGGAAACCAATCTGAGTGATAAATTGCTACTTATCCACGTCCTAGCTGTCATTCCTTAAATGCCTGTTTCAGTTTTGATAACCTTGTCATTCTGGAAGCTTTGAAGAGTGCCTGCAAGACTGAACTTTTCAATGCTTTTATACTCCCTTTTTTTTTCTAAAGAGTAAGAGCCTTCTCTGTGTCCTTTTCTTTAGAAAGCAGAAAAAAATAGCTTCATATGACTCCTTCCCTAAATATTTGGACACTGCTTTCTCAGCCATTTTCCCTCTAATTTTTTTTTTATTTTTCTTTTCCTTTTAACAGAAAATAGCAGAGAAATCCAAAGCTTTGCTTCCTACTGGGCAGAGAAGCACCAAACAGGTAAGTTCACATGTGTCTCTGTGTTTGGCAGTAAGTACAGTGCTAAAAAAAAGCTGTTTACTAACCCCACTAATGATGCTGAAGAGCTTGGAGCTCCTCCACTTCCTACATTGAAGCCAGTGAGGTGTTTTTCCCATAGAAATGTGTGACGTCTTTGGAGGAGGAAGATAACAGGACTCAGGGAAAAAAAAGACTTATATAAGACCTGTGTAATTATTCCCTGCTTTTCTGTCCTCATGGGGCCCTTTTTCCATTCTTGATGGGAGTTTTCTCTGCTATGAAACATATCAAAAAAGCAGCCCTACACCCCCTTTTCCTGGGGTTGTAGGCACAGTGAAATCACATTCCAAGGACAACTTCATGGAAGGAGTTGAGAGGAGTTTTTATCAAACCTGTCCCCAGTTTTAGGAGGGATTATGTATTCTGCTTTCTTTGGCTACGCTGCACTGTGCTTAACTATTATATACATATGCAAATTGAGCCTTTTTGTTCTCTTTTAGCCCATATTAGGAACTCTTTCAATGAATAAATGCTATATGTAATCAGAGTATATGTATTTATTCTGATTTGTGGATATGGATAACATTTGTATACATATGGATGTGGATAATATATGGATATATATTCATACATACTCTGATTACTCCCTATATGATGCATATATTAAGTTTCATATGTACATGTATGTGAATGTATATATGAAATATAATTAGATGCATGTGTGCCAGTGAACATATGCAAATTATTGAGTATAAAGATATGTTTGTGTAGATATATGTGTGTATATAGGCATATGTGTGTATTCTTTCACAAATATTAATGCAAAATACTGTAGATTTAATATCTGTGTATGTGTGTGTGTGTCTGTTTTAGAAATCTGCAAAGATTTCCAAGAGAGGTTTGATGCCAGGAGATTCTTTGGCTGCAGGAAGGGTCCAGCAGAGATTAGGTTGGTCTCTTAAACCCTACATGATAAGAAACATGTAGGCATTTGCAACTGATACTGTGCCACCAAAACCCAGAACTCTATGCCTAATTTCAGTGATTATTTCTGGGTTTTTTTTGATATTTTTTTCATTTTAGGGGCAGTCAGCACGTTTTCTGCTTTCCCAGTGACTTTTCTCTCCCTACCTTGTTGTTCCATGTGATTTTTTACAACCTCCTTAATGCATATAGAAATAGTTGTACTTTATAAATTCATGCTTTTATGTAAAGAAGGGTGGAATGGTGCTACTGAAGACCCCACCATTAGTGCAGATAAATAAAACAACTTTACTTTTACCTAAGTTTCGAGCAATTACAATTCTTCCGTAGACCTTGTTGCTTAGTTGGTTTAGATGTCACTGAAATGAAATTAAGGTACCAAACAAAGGGCTGATGAATTCCTTTATCCAGAGTGAGGATTCCCACCACTGCCTTTGGAGAGATTGTACACAGATGTTACTTTTCAGCTCTGTGTTCATAAAAGTTACCAGTTTGGTTTTTTCCACCACCTGGTGATCTGTGTTGAGTGGGTGATCTATGTTGAAATAACATGTCCTTTAACTGGGGTCAAATCCAACATACATCAAGTATATAAATCCAACATACACCAAGTATATAAATTCAACATACACCAAGTATATCTTGGGTCATTTTGTGCAAATTTACTGTGATTTGTTTTCACGCCATCTGTATTGCATCACTTCTTGGGCTTTTAACCAATTTTGACTACTCTTGGTGGAGTGGATTGCAGAGGAGGGAACAGCTCTGCTTTTACCTGGACTACCACGTGGTAGCATGGCCATGGCTGTTCCATAGGTTGTGGTAATCTGCTGGCCATTAACCAGTGCTAATTACTGCAAATTGTTGGCATTGGGAGCGAGCCTGGATTAAACCAGACTTTTTTGCTATGTTGAAAATGGTTGATGGCTCCAAAAACAGCTTTCTCTGGAAGTAAACAGAGTTATAATATGGGAGAAAAATAGGTTGTCAGACAAAAATACTCAAATCTTGAAGCGAGTAATAGTGGGGTTGGAAGCAAAAGGAGGCTGGAGGAACAATGGGACAGAGACAAACTCATTTGCCCATTAAACCAAGTAAGAATCCAACCACTGGGAGACTGCAGAAGGATCAGTTTGGTGTGAGCCAGGCAGAATCAGCAGAAATTGGATTAAACTGGGTCAGCTTGGGTTGTTTCTCCTTGCAGGTGAAGTGAAGTGGTTTTGGTGGATTACAAAAAAAGAGGTTGTAGCATGTCCTTGGTGAGATGGTTCTGACTCAGAAAGAAGCTTGATCACACCCAAGAGCAAACCTTTTTCATGCAGTGACACTTGCTTGGGCTGGGGACACATGAGTCTTCATGCAGGAAAAAGATGATAATTAATTCACATCTGCTTCAGCTTCCCTGTACATTTGCAGCTTCACACATCTCCTCTTCTTCCTCCCTCAAGTACAGAAAAGAGAAAAACTAAAGGTACAAAACCTGCAGAAGGCAATACGGTGGTGTGGTTCGTTTTAACTTATTATTATTATTATTTTTCCAGCAGCAGATTGGCCAGGACATGCAAATTTATGGTTCCCACGGGAAGTGTAACCTGACCACTATGTGAATATATTAGGCATTAAAGTTAACACCCTATACAGTAATGCAAAATACTACATATGTTCAGGAGACCTGATTTATGGGCCTTGTGAAGCTTCACAGTGACTTGGTGCAGATCCAGCCCTGATTCAATCACTGCTCGCCTGCAGGGCTTTGTTCTCTTTTATTTATGCTTTAATTTATTATGGCAAATTGTAAGAGGTCTGAAGAATGCTTGTTTTTCTGGATGCCTGTCCCTATACTTCTCTCCCATTGATGAGTGGGAAAGGTGAGATGTTGGGTAACATAAGCCCTAATAATTTCCCTTTAGGGAGTAATTGATTCCCTAGACCCATGTAACAGGTAAAAATTGCCATAGGAAGCCTTGGGAAAATTAGTTTCCTGCCCATTGTGGTTTGTTGTAAGTACTCTTTAATTGAGTTTATTTGTTTATAAAGGCAAAACAAAGGCATTGATCCAAAATTCCTTGAAGCCTGAAGTTATATAAATTCTTAATCAAATATGTGTTTGTAGGAATGTGTTTGTGTGTAGACAAATCGATGGAGTTCTATAGGTGCATATATTGAAAGACACAACTTTTTACTACACTAAATGATCACTGAACCTGCCTTGTGGCAACAATTAAAAAAAAACCCTAAAACCCTTTCCCTTGAACCTGTGAAAATAATTTTAAATATTCACCTACTGGACAAAATAAGACCTCAAAAGGCTCTTTATGGGGAATTTTGGAAGGTAGTTTCCAGTCTATGGGAATTGCTGGTGCAGCCTACAGCAGAGACAGGATTTGGGGATATTGTCGCCTCTGCTGCTGATTATTTTGGGGGCAGATTGGCTTCAAATCCTACTTCTCCCCCTGAACAGACACACCAAGGTGTAAACTCCTCCTCCCCTGGCAGGGTCCAGTGTAGGAGTGGGAGCGTTTCAGGTGTCCCCTGGAGCCTGGCACAGCGTGGTCAGTGGCAGGAAAGGCTGGACAGCCAAGCAGATGTGTCCCCTTGGGTGACATCCATCTTCTAATAGCACAAGATCGATTATCCATAATATTAAAATAATTTGTGGTAGACTTTGGAAAATCCTCAACAGAGCTAATGATGTCTCTGAGCAAAGGAGATGAAAAGAATCCTTCTTTTTATGTAGTTATTGTGCATCCAACATCGTCTGCTTCCGACAGAAAGCATCTCTTGTTGTGCCCATGGTTGAGTGAGTTTGAGTGATGAGGCTTGGAGCAACCTGGTCCCGTGGAAGGTGGCCCTGCCCTTGGCAGGGTGGGTGGAACAAAATGATTTTGAAGGTTTTTTCCAACCCAAACCATTTCGTGATACACTGAGATTCTCTCTTCTCCGTGAGTGGGGAGGAAAGTGGGTTTTTCTCACCATGCAGACTTTGTGGGTGGTTCCCCCAAGGGAGTGGGAGAAGGGGAAGCACAACTCTGTTTTAGCTGAAGAATGAGTTTTAATCTAAAACCACATCAAAAATCTGAACAGACTTCTTTTTTTTTTTTTGGAGGAAACTTTCCTAGCAATATTTAGAAATTAAAATTACAGTAATTGTCATGGTGTAATGGCATCCCTCTTCATTTCCTGCTGCTCACGGGGAGAGGAAAGAATAATTACTGCTTTAGAGCATGGCAGTTGCCAAAAAAGATGCCTTTGTTTCTTATTCTATGGGCCTAGTTGACCCATCTCTCAAAGGTCAGTAAATTATATTTCTTAGGAGCACAAAAATGGGTAATAAACATCTATTTGCATGTACAAGCTTTTTTTTTTTTTCCTCCTGACTGCATCAGTTTATTCTTGCTTTAAATGGACTTCCTGCCCACAGGAAGCATCATTTCTCCCTTTGTTCCTGTGTGTATGAAGTTGTTCTCTTTATGTGATTAGAGTAAAATTCTCATTTTGGGGGCAGCAAGATCCCAGGCTTTATGGGAGAATAACTTTTTTTGGCAGTAATATCTGCATAAGCTGCATGTATGGATGTGTGTGTGTAATGACTTTGGTTATTTGGGCTTCTATTTTTAGCAGGCCCTTGTCATGGTAGGTGTTGTATAAGCACAGCTATGAGATTGTGCCACCCTGAGGACCTCAGAGGCTAAGCAAACACCAACAGTTTATTTTGAACAATAATTAACGATGAGTTTTTAATGCAGGAGGTGCTCCTCATGCTCCTTGTGTTTGAAACCAGCTTCCACATTTGTGAGAGGGCATGGTGTGTATTTTCCTGAAATGCAAAATTTCTCACAATCAAAATGGAGCTCTTTATTTACACATTTGTCTTATTGGCTCTACTGTCTTATCTCAGAACTCATCGCAGTTACCAATGTTCCAACCTGGCTGCTGTATCCCAGGAAATCAAGCCTTAGCCTTGGTGATAATTTATCTTGCATATTTGGAAGTAATTGCTATGTCCTTTCAAGGTTGTTTGGGATGCAGCTACTTCTGTAAAAAGTGTTATTTCAAGAATGTCTACTTTGTTTTAAATGACTGTGCATCCATTAAAAGCCATATTGTAATCAACCCACTCCCCTGTTCCTAGAGTTGTCAATATGGAGCATTTAAATCACAGTTATTTTTTCTTGACTTTACTCAAGTGTGGGCTTTTGTTTGGTTTTAAAGGGTTTGGGGTTTTTTTTAAGGCAGTCATGAAATCAATTTTCTTAAGAAAATTTAAATATTTTCTTTTATTTTTCTGCCTCTTTGGGGGTAGAGAAATGCATTCTCATAAAGGGATTTAATAAGTGGATGGAAATAGATTCACACCTAATCTTTTAATTTGTTCCCTGTATTTTCAAGGGAGGTGGAATCAATTCTGAATGTCTCAAAACATTCTTCTTGCTCTGCTTCCAGAGTGCTTGGGAAGGGAAGGTCTTTTCTTTTCAGCATGCCCACGATCTTGAAAAAAAATTCCAGTGGGCTTTATAGGCACAGAAGTTCCCTAAGTAACCATTAAACTCCCCTTTTGTCAGGGATGCAGAATTTTTCAACTGTAAAACTTAAAATGAAGAATCCTGCACCAGAGCCCTTGGGAAAACACCCAGATCCCCAGTGCTGCTGGGGGCAGGTTTTATGGGACACCAGGAGTACTCTGGGCTTCAGTAAAAACGTGTAAGAAACACCCCAAATGCTACTATATCTTAATTGAAGGAATTTTTAAAAGCTGGAGGCATGAACTTCCAATAACATTCCAATCTCCTTATCCTACAGGAGAAGAAAAATAAGAAAACACTGTATGAAAAAGGAATGTGTATCATCAAGTTTGGGGGGAAACTGCCATTTCCTAAATTCCCAAACAACTTGAGCATTGTGGATTTTCCTTGGCAATCCTCTATCAAGTGCCTGTCAAGAGATCATCCCCCTTTGCCTGTGTGTCTACTGCTGAAACTTCAGCTGCCTCTCTCAGCACCCAGGCAAAGAACTGAGTTTTCACTAGCTGGCTTTTGGTTAGTTAAGGGTTTTTTTTCAGTTCGTCCCCTTGCGTGTTTTTCTTTATTTTTTTCTTTCTTTTTTTCTTTTTGTTTGAGTGGGAAGGGACAGAGGTTTCTGTGTGGGCAGAGGATGAAGGCGAGGGGAGGCTTTCTTTTGTATGAAGCCTCCTCCAGCGCAGCTTCACCAGCTCCTCTTCCCCAGCTCTGAGTCACCGCAGGAGCCGCAAACCGAACGCTTGTTTTGTCTGGAATGTGCCAGCCTCGCCCCCAGCTCGGCAACCACTTGTTTTCATGCTCCCAAATCCTGGGAGACGCTTTGCTCTCACCCCACGCTGGCACAGGCCTTGCCGTGAGGCCTGTGCCCGGCAATGGTGACGCCAGGGTCGCACCGAGGCGTTTGAGGCCACGGGATGAAACACTGCCACAAGCCAGCCTTGCTAATGGGAGAGAGCACTTTGACAGGGAAAAATCTGTATTGTGCCCAGAGGCTGGGACAGATCACTCAGCTGGTGCCCACATTATTGTTCTTCCATAGCCAGAGACAGCTCCGCAAATACTTTTCCCCGCTGCTTGTGGTGGCGGCCTGGGTGGTTGCTGTGCTTCTGTCCTGTGGAATCACAGAATGCTTTGGGTTGGAAGAAACATTAAAAATCATCTTCTTAAAACCCCCTGCCATGGGCAGGGATGCCTTCCACTAGGCCAGGTTGTTCAAAGCCCCATCCAACCTGGCCTTGGACACTTCCAGGGATGGGCCATCCACAGCTTCTCTGGGCAACCTGTGCCAGGGCCTCACCACCCTCGCAGGGAGGAATTTCTTCCAAATATCCAATCTAGATTTACTTTCCTTTATCTTAAAGCCATTCCCCCTTGTCCTATCACTCCACACCCTTGCAAAAAATTGCTCTCCAGCCTTTCTACACCCTTAGGCACTGTGAGCTCCTAAATTTCAAGGATACTTCAAATGCACATTTTCCAACCACATCAGATTCATTCATGGATAGGGTAACCACACCCATATAGAGTAGAAAAAGCATTTCTCCCTTGTTATATGAGAACCAGACATGGTCTCAGGGAATTCTGAATCCTCTTTTTTCCTGAGTGTTGCTTTGTAC
This sequence comes from Vireo altiloquus, assembly GCA_013396875.1. NCBI lineage: Eukaryota > Metazoa > Chordata > Aves > Passeriformes > Vireonidae > Vireo > Vireo altiloquus. The sequence continues at coordinate 125,750 of VZRF01008003.1, forward strand.
CTGAAGAGTGTGGGCAGTTCACGGTTCCAGTCAGCACTGCTGGCACAGATTTGTATATCTATAAATATGTACATATATCTGTATATATCTACACCTACATCAATATAAATAAATACAAATAAAAAATAATATTAAATATAAGTACAGTGGCAGTTGGATGGACATTCACCTTACTCAGAGAGCTTTGTCCTTGCATGCAGCTTTTCTGGGCAGTGAGGGCCACCTCTGGCAGCACTGTCAGATCTGTGTGACAGCAGCTGAAGAGGAGAGCAAACACAGGCCAAGATCCCAGAGCTGATGAAATGTAGGCTGGGTCTGCAGGACATCTGTGGCCACAATGGCAGTGCTATAATTATTAAAAAAATGAATTAAAAGCTTGAATTTTGTTCACTTTATGAGCTTGACTCCCCCGTATATTCCTTTTTTTTTTTTTTTTCAGAATCATAATTATATAGTGAGCATTTCTGCCTAGTGGAAGTGGTTTCTATTGGTGTGAGGGGGCTGCTCATACAACCCCATCCACCTCTCCTTCTTCAACCTCACCTTCCCTGAGTTGCACTGCAAGAGTCTAAATTGACTTTTGCCCTGGCGAAGATCACATGCAGCAACTGGAGTAACAAATGTGAAACCTTACTGCGTGTGTCACCTTGCTCCAAAGTGAATGCAGTGTTATTTAATACATTTAAACTCCCCTGTGGAGATGAATTATTAAAAGGAAGGAAATTGTATTCTTCTAAACCCACTTTGATGGCTGCATTTATCACATGATTAAATGGGGACAGCAGTGGTATTTTCCCACTAAAAAATGTGTTTGGAAATATGTTAACCCTTGGTGCACCAGGGTGAAGAAAAAATAATATTTATTGACCTTTCTAGGGCACATCTTATTTGTTTTCAGGGTCTGAATAACCACTGTTATTTCCACCATAAAACTTTAAGACATTTAACCTCTTTCAATCCTGTGGCAGTGCTGTTACCTCCCCTGTACTGCATCTCACCCATGAAATCATCGAACCATGGAATGATTTGAGTTGGAAGGGGTCAACTTTCTGCCATGGACAGGGACACCTTCCACTAGACCAGGTTGTTCAGGCTCTTTCAATTGGTCACAATTATTTCTGATTTAATGAAAACATGAGGAAACACAACATCACACTTACAGTTCTGGTTCTTTATTCTGTTCCTTAGTTCTGGTGCACAGCTGAAAACTGTATCCCAAATTTGTGTTGGTTTTGCCGAGTTAAACTTCCGCTGATTTACTGCTTTTTTAGAGAGTTTCATCCTCACTTTTAATGATAATCCAGGGTGCTGAAATTCCTTTGGAGTTAACTCATAAGGCTGGACGTATACCAGAGGTAATTTATATACAGCGTCATTATAAAACACAACAGGTTCTGTAGGATAAGGCATGTGGTGCAGATAACATTTCAAGTAGTTATTTTTGAGCTGATAGCAACAGTCTGTGTGATAAATAAAATAAATGTGTTCACCTAAACACAGATGGAGGTTCTCCACTGCAATCTCACAACTTCGTTGATTTGAGAAGTTGCCTCTGAAACAAATAATACCTTTAAGTTTAAGAGAATTTTTCATCCAATTGTCCCAAATATGAAATAGGTGGTGGTTCAGAGACTACACCATGGGCAAAGCCTGATGAAAATCCCAGGATACACTTCCACAGATAAGAATGGAAAGGAGTTGCACTTGATGGTGCTTTTGGCTCCTCTCTAATTTGAGTTATTCCGTGATTTCTGTGAATGAAAAAACTGAACCCTGAGTGTTGCTCATCACTGCCACTGTCAGGAGCAAATCCACATTGAGTGGTTGGTACCTGCTGAGCATTGCCCTTGTCCCTGCTCATCCCTGTAAACTCTTCATGAATCCTGGGGGAAGTGGTGCAGCCAAGCCACCACAGATCTTCTCCTCTTGTGGGTGGTCAAATGGGCAGTGTGTCACCCCAGCAGCGAGGTGCAGGACTGCATCTTACTGTGTCCCCTGCGGTAAAACAAAGCTTTGTAGTGTCCCCTTCGTTAATCTGCTTTGATTAAAGCTGTGCTACCATGTGATACCCTGGGATGAGCATAACGTCACTCCAGTGAGCCTTGGATTAATTAATTAATTTGGTTTGGTGCAAGAGGACTTTTTCCCTGCTCCCTAGACCAGTTAAGGTCTCAATCTCACCTCTTGTCTCACTGTTCTCTCCAGATGCTGGAAGGGAGCTGGGAATGGTAGAGCAAGGAAGGTTCTTCCTCATGGAAAGTGAAAGTTGATCTTCTGCCCCTTTTTGTGCAGCTCCCCAAAGCCAAACTCACAGACAGGAGGTACCCAAGGTCCTCCTTGGCACAGACACCCAGAGTGTGAAACCAGAGAAACCCAGAGTGCCTGTATGGAGACACTGGATGAAACCACAAATGTTTATTTCCATGAACCCAGTTTTCCACGGGAGAAAGCTGAAGATCCTGTTTCCAATCCGTGCAAGCCCTGGATTTTTCGTGAGCTGTGGTTTGCACACCTCACTTGGATGAAATGAAAAGCTTCTGTGTTTTATTTTCTGCCTTCACTGAGTCTGTAAAGTCCTGAATGTAATAAAACTATTGAGATGGTTCCTAGAACCTTAACTCAATATTACACTTGACACAATTGAATCTCTTGATCTGCTACGTTTCTTGCTTTAAGAATTTTCCTTTCCCCTTCCCCTTCTCCTTTCTGTACTGGGTTACATTCACATGAAAAGCTCAGCAGCGACATGCTGAGCAACAAAGATGATTGCCCTAAAAAGAAAAAACAAACAGAAAAAAACCAAATAATCAAAGCACCTTCTCTCAATCACAACTGATTTCTGGTGAGAGAGGAAGGTGTTTTCTCCCTTTCTGTGCCCAGCAGTTTGTAACAGGTTAGATGATTTAAGGAAAGAGAATGGGAAGGTGGCTTTTATGTGCAGCAGGACTTAGTGACCTCTTCTGGAAACTGAGCACTGGGAAGTTTGATGGCTCTACGGTGGGAGCTCCTTTGTTGACCCCTATATTTAAGCGTGATTAAAAGCACCACTGAAGAGCCAGGCACAGGGAGAAAAAAAAACCAAACCACTTTTACAGCAGTTGCTGAGAGTGGGGTGAGGGAAGCTGTGGATGCTGCACACTTTGGAGTGCCATCTGCTGGCACAGGACTCGGTCGGATACGGGAGCCTGGTTTTACAGTGCTCAGATGAAAACGGTGTCAGGGAAGCCCTGATGAATCACTGAGATGAGAATAAATTCTGCAAAGAGTTGGGGTGAAACAGGGTGTTTTGTGTGTCTGCTGAAGACAGAATCCCTTGCTCGATTGTGGAAATCTGCTCCGTGTCCCCTCTCTGTGCTAAGGAGAACACACATAAATAGGTGTAAATAAGTATAAAATAATGATTTTGTGTATAAATTTATGTCTTCTGAGGTTCCTAGGGAGGAGGAATTTGAGCTTTAGTTTACATCTGCTGGGAGTTTGGCAGTTTTTAGCCTCAGCTGGTCTGGTTCTCATCTTTAGTGAAGTCAGAGGGTGGCAGAGGGTGACAGGGTGACACGTTTCTGGTGTAGCATGGGGTAGTGCTAATTTGCTATTTTTGAGTTTAAAAGGTTCAAAATTATTTAAATGAACAAGAAACCTCAGCTCATGGGTGTGAGAAAAGGTAATTGTGATAGCAAATGGTGTTCACCTGTTGGACACCTGCTCGCCTGGTTGGAGCTGCCAGGCAGTCCCAGACTGGAAAAAGTGGGGTGTGAGGGAGAGTTTTGCCCAGAAATAAAGTGGAGAAAGGGATTTTTATTTATAGAGAACCATATTTTTTGATTAAATATTTTGGCATCTGCCTTTCTTTCTTTTATATCTTTTGTACCTCATACAAAGGAACTCATTTTACAAAGATGCATTCTTTGCATGTGGGATTTAATTTGTTTTCTTGTCCTACACCAATCCTGTTTATTTTGAGATGCATTTTATTTTGAACTTGATGATATCCAGTGTTACAAAACCTTTTTCTCCTCCTAACACTGCTTGTTGCTTCCAAGCCTACAGGCATTGGCCCGTTGTAGACTTGAGTTCACACAAAATCCTTTTAATCACCCTTTTGCCTTCTTGACTCTCCCCTTGTGCCCTCTTCAGTCTCAGAGCTCACCAGTGCTGGTTTTTGCCCTTCTAAGCCGCGAGGAGAAGGAAAACATTGCAAGTTATTAACTGGCCATGAAAACAAAGGCTTTAAAATGTGTGGCATGGAGCTTTGTGGGTTATTTTTGGAACTGCTTTATTTGGAACTGCTTCTTTGTTTACAAACTGGTGATTGTATATTTGGTACGAAATAGGAGCTGAATTGGGAAACCTTCCAGTGCTGAATTTTAGTAGATGCCCCTGCAGATCACAAACATTTTTCAAACTGAGATGTTTCTGCTCTATAGGGGGAAGAACCCATCCCCATTGTGTGTTGCCCCTGGCTGGACACCAGTGTCCACCAAAGCTGCCCTATCACACCCCTCAGCTCATCAGGAGAGACAAAATGTAGTGAAAGGCTTGTGGGTCAAGATAAGGACAAGGAGAAATCACTCACCAGTTAGTGTCACAGGCAAAACTGGCTCGATTTGGAGAAATTAGTTTAATTTCTTACCAATTAAATCAGAGTAGGATAATGAGAAATAAAACCAAATCATAAAACATCTCTCCTGTAGCCCTCCCGTCTTCCCAGAAGAACTCACTCCTGAATTCTCTGCCTCCTCCCCACCAGCATCACAGGGGGATGGGAAATGAGGCCAGTTCATCACAAGTTGTGTCTGCTCCTCTTTCCTCCTCACTCTGCTGCACAGGGTCTCAAGTCCCACCAGCAAAACTGCTCCAGCACAGGCTCATCCCTCCACAAATCCACAGGTCCTGCCAGGCTTCTCTGCTTTGCTATGCCTTGGGGTTTTTGTTCTGTTTCTTTTGTTCTGTTTTTTTTTTTCATGATTCTCAGAAGGAAATGGAAATTGCTAGGTCTGCATGTGTTTGTAAAGAGGAGTAGATTGAGTAGCTGTCAGATGCAAGGACTTTTTACAAAGAGTGCAAAGAGTCTGCAGAATTGAAGAGTTTCCTGAGTTTGTTTATCTGCTGTTTATCATGGAACATTGGGTGTGGGAATGGGAATAGACCTGGCCAGTGAAGTCAGACACTTTTGTGTGGCCCCTCAGTGAAAGCTCTTGTCTCTGAGAGCAGAGGGGCCACAGTGTCTTCATGGTGAGGTGATTTGGAGAACATCCTGTTCCTTTCAGTGTGGTTGTATTGTTGTTTTCCTTGCTTACAGAGCAGGAAAGATGGAAGGGAGAATGAAAGTATTTCAGTGAGACTCATCACATGTGATTTCCTCATCAAGAAAGTTGTGTAGTCACTTCAGACATTGACAGGAAGTAATTTTGCAAAAGGAGTGATGTGACACCTTTCTCTGTTCATTTCCCTGAGTTTCTACTGAAAAGCTGAGGAATGGGTGAGATATTTCATATGTATCCACATCATTACATTTAACACCTCAGAGCTTTCCTCTTGATATCCTCTGTTAATTCCCAGCATCACAGCAGGAAACAAATCAATCTCCTCTTTCCCTGCTGCAAATATTTGGTGATAAGGTTACCGATAAGCTCTAAATTAAGTTTTCATTGTTTCAGAATGCAAAGTTATAGATGCTATAGCCTTACATACCATGGCAACTGGTTCCTCTTGGCAGGTTGCTCCACTGCCTATGATAAAGATGACTTTGGCTTCATTTCAGGACAAGTGATGTGAGAAGACCGCTTGTCTGCAAAATCTTTTCCATCAAGAAAATTCCTTGCGCTATGATTCACTCTTGCCATATGTGGAGGAATTAAATTCTGGGTGAGACGCATGAAGGAAACCCCACAGGAGGAGAAATGATTTGACAGCTGATCCATAGAGCTCTTTCAGCCACCTCTAAAGAAAATGCTGTGATGCCAGTATCAGTTTCATTACACATCTGGGCTTGACTCATCTGCTACAGTGAAAGAAGAAAGAAACCCAAAGAAATAATTAAAGTTCATTATTGAGTGTATATGAAATAGCATTATTAAAGTATCTCCCTCACATTTATTTATAACCCTTCTTCCTGACAGAGCCTGACATGTTTCATAAACACCACTGAATGATTATACATTCTTTGCCCAAAATCTGAGGATGTTGCTCTGCATTCTATTCATCACTTGCTCAGTCAAAATTTATGTTCCTGCACAATCTGTACGTTTTCTGAGATCTCTTTGTGTAGGTACATTACTCATGAGGCCTACCAGGCATATTTAAAATAAGTTGGCGTGGAAGGGCTCAAATTTCTTTCAGGGAAAGCCAGGTTTTTCTGAGGAGTGTTGGCCTGGCCACTGTCACTGAATGACAGGGTGAGACTGGAGGAGAAGAATATCTCCATCCTCACAAACCCACATGGTTTGGTTGGCAGGATGGAGTTACCAATGATGACACTTATCCAGGACAACTGAGCTGTCGTAGCTCCCCTTGGAAAGATTCCTGGGACTTCAGGATATGGGCAATGCTCAGAACCTTTTGTAAAACTCAGCCAAGTGTAGTTTCTTTCTTTGACCAGGGCAGTAATTGTTCCTCTGTACTCAGCACTGATGAGGCCACACCTCAAGTGCTGTGTCCAGTTCTGGGCCCCTCAGGCCAAGAGGGGCTGAGGTGTCTCCAGGGAAGATCAGTGGAGCTGGGGAAGGGTTTAGAGAGTCAATCCTGTGAGGAGAGGCTGAGCGAGCTGGGAGGTCTCAGCATGGAGGAAAGGAGGCTCAGAGGGGACCTTCTTGTTCTCTATAATTCCCTCACAGGAGGTTGTAGCCAGGGGGGGGTTAGTCTCTTTTCCCAGGGAACAAGGGACAAGATGAGAGGAAATGGCCTCAAGCTGTGCCAGGTGTTATGAATAGATGATCTAGGTTTAAATTAGCTCTCGCCTATTGCCCAGGCGGTTCAGGTGGTCGCGTTATTGGCATGGCCCCAAAATCCACTCTGATTGACAAGTTCTTTAATCATGGCCAACTCAATCTATTATAAAAGGGATTATTTATTAATAGACACAAAACTAACAGACATAAGACTTAAAACAGACTATTACTACGCAGGAAAAGAAAAAAACAAACAAAAGGTGATACTCGTATATACACACGGAGTTAAAGGTACCATAAAATTACAGCCATCTAAGAAATAGTACAGCTTAGGATCCAGTGTTTCTTCCCACCAGTTTCTCAAGGGGTAGACATCGAAATCCTCTCTCTCAATCCCAGGGAAGTGACCTGGGGCTGCATCCTCACAGTCCTCAAGGAGGGTGCAAGAGATCAAGGAGGATGCAAGAGACTTCTGCTCTGTGATAATTTGTGTGGGCTTTTATAGACATAAGAACTGTGTCTCTTGGTCATAAAACATTTCTTTCGTCTCTTCCCACGTTGGCTTTGCAGACTGAGATGTTGATTCTTAGCTGCAGGCCTGAGCCCTTTGGAGCCAGAGGTAGCCCATGTTGGGCCTGTGACCCACCCCAGTTATCTCTGGCATGTGCACCAACATCTGTGGTATGGAGAGGGGAGATGTCCTGCCACACCAAGGAAGGCTCAGGTTGGAGGAATCGGGAGGAATTTCTTCATGGAAAGGGTGGTCAAGCATTGGAATGGGCTGCCAAGGGAGGTGGTGGACTCACCATCCCTGGAAGTGCTCAAGAGGCGACTGAATGTGACACTTGGTGCTCTGGTCTGGTCTACAAGGTGGTGATTGTTCAAAAGATAGACTCAATGATCTTGGAGGTCTTTTGCAACCTCAGTGATTCTGTAATTCTTACAAAACTAAAGCCCATATCAGCGTCCTTGGGAGACTGGCCCAGGACACGTCTCAAGGGCTTGTCTCTTCGATGTGTTCCCACTGGTCTCACCCCCTTCCGTCTGCCAAATGAGACCTGAAAATAGATCCGAGGAGTATGGATTAGCTGTGTGGCTTTGGTGTATTAGCACAGCTGTGTTTGAGCTGAGCAGCAGCAGGGGTAAGAGCACAGGCAGTGGATGCAAATAGAAGGACTCCAGCAGAAAAGTAATGTAAACTCATCAGGGACTTTAAAATGCTGAGCCAGATCAATGCTCCTTTGCTGATGGAAAGAGTCACCTCCCTCAGCAGGCAGTGTCAGTGGTTCAGGGAGAGCTTCCCATGGAGAAAGTCGGTGTGCTGCCTCATGATTATGATAAAATATGCAGGGATGTTGTGGACTCAGTCACCTTCCACAATTTGGTGTGGAAAATATATGTCCAACACTAACTGCACCAACAGTTTCTTCACTCAGTCTGATCTCAGATAAATACAGAGTTTAGTATTTATCTGGAAAAGCTTTTTTTTTTAATAATTCTTTTTTTTTTTAACTCATTTTTGTCTTTATCATTATAAATACCCTGTGGCAAGATTCTTTTCCAGAATGTGGGCAGAATGTTGGTTTATCTTCAGAAATTACTGACAAATATTTGGTCAAGAGAAAAGACATATTTTTGCCTATAAATGAGATTTCCTGCTCCCCAATAGTTGGTCTGTGTATGGTAATGAAGGAGAAACAACAGGAATTTGTAGACTTTCATAATGGCTACTCTGGTTTTGGAAAGATTCTCTGCCTTCCTTCTCCTACCCTTCCTGCTGCAATACATCAGCACTAGTGAGGGTTCCAGTCCTTATGGGGGTTCTGTCTCAGCCCCTGTCATACCTGAGTGGGAGATCTGTGCATTTTGAAGGTAACCTGGATCTGTCTTTGGCCTCCTTTCAATTCACTTCCATGCTTTCTTTAATCTTTAAAAGGTTCCCTTTCCGAGGACCTTTTGTGTTCTTCTTTCACTCTTGCTCAGTCCCTGCTCTCATTTGCTTGGTTGTCCCTCTTCCTTTGTCACCATCTCTGCTTTCCCTGCTTTCTCTGTTCATGTCATTCTCCTCTGTAAAATTCTTGAAAAAGCATTTGAGAGCAAACAGCACTGAAGCCATTTCCTTGTGATGGAAATCCCCCTTTTGTAGCATATGATATGATCAGTTACATTTCTGCCCATAACCATAGGATTAATATTTAAATTGTGCGTATTGACATAATGATACCCATTGTGAGGCTAACAATACAAATGTGTTGGAGGAACAGCTAGGAAAACAAGATAAGAGAGTCTCAATGCCCAGGGGACGTACACAAGGTGGAGAGTAATAGGGAACATTATGTATTTTGCTCATCAACAATTTTTCAGTGAAAGAGGATTTAAAAACTGCTGCAGTTTTCAGTATGCTTAGAGTGTGAGGTGAATTGGGATTAGCTTTTGTAGTGACTCCATGTTGTAACAAACTGCTAGTGACTCAAGCTTAGCTTGTTAAGTTCCTCATCTCACTGGAGCCCGTGGAAGTCCAAAGTGTCCTCAGCAAATATTGCTATTTTCCTATTTGAAAACTTGAAGAGATGTGAAGCAGGGTTGATCCAGTTTTGGGAGTTTGAATGGTAGAAAAAGTCACTTTCTGCCTGATTTCTGCATTGCCCTTTAGGAGAACGGGGCAGCCTCCTTGGAGGGAAGACTAGTGATCTTCATAACTCAAAAGTACAGTGTCATGCTGGAAAGTAACCATCTGAAATGAGACAATCATGTTCAGTACAGGTGCCACTGAATAATTAAATATCAAAGGCCAAATAAAGGTGGAAATAACTTTTGAAAAGACATCACATAAAAAAAAAAGGATCAAAAGAATCGCATTAATAGGCAGGAGAATTTTGCTATAACCTTCACTAGGATAAAAATTCGACCATCACCAACTAAATCCCAGGAATTATAACTTTTTTCTTGGTGATATTCTATTTCATGGTCAGGTTCCCTCCTTGTGACATGAAAGCTCAGCTGGGATCTTAGGAGAGAGGAAAGTGGGGTTTGTGAGGGAGCCAACTTTTACACAGTGGCTTCAGCAGTACATCCTTCTTGGTCCATATTGGGTCTCCCTTGATTGATTTAAATTGACCTCCAGGCTTCTTCTTCCTTCTCACGTTGTTCAGAGCACTAAATCCTGGAGAAGCAAAGACCTCTTGTCTGACCCGAGCACATTTCATGGATAATCTCTGTGTCTGTTCTGTAAACTCTGTAACATCTTCAACAGACACAGCACTGAGCATCTGCTTCCTCCTCTCTCCCCGCCACTGGTTTGTTTCTAATGAAATATTTATTAAGTGAATGATATTTGCAGTCAGAGAAGGAGATAATTCATGCAAGCAATCAGCTCTGGGTTAACTGGAGAATGAAAATGTCTTGGACCGTAGCAAAAACTCATAATCAAAGGGCTCCCCAGCTATCCATCAAACAATCAATTACTGTGTCCATTAGTCCCCTTTCACCACACATTAGAACAATTTACTAGACATGCTAATGTCCGGGTCATTGCTCCTAAAGGATGAGCAAACAGCAGAGGCATCTATCAAAGTTTGGATGCAGTGTGATCTCATACAATGTGAATATATAGCTTAGATCACTTCATATTCTCAGGGTGTTAAGTCTATTAAAGACCTGGTCTGTGAGGGAGGTGCTGGTTGCCTCCTGTCCTCACCAGCTGAGAGAAACTTGTCAAAAGAAGTTGAACATTTAACATGATTCTGCCTTCTGTGTGGTGAGACAGAAGGTCATTCTGTGTGACAGATAACAAACAAACTGCACGTCAGTAAAACAGAGGTGGCTTTGTCACTTCTTGGTCACACTGGCCAGATAATTGCAAACACGTTTTCTACTCTTAGGTGTGCCGTGTAAGGAAAACAGGATTTCTCCATGAAGAGGAAATCCAGGAAGCAGGTTTTAGGGCATCACCCCAGACCTGCCTTGCCTCTCTGTCCTCACCTAGTCCCTGACAAATCTACTGGGAAGTCGAACCATACATGCTGAAGGAATCTCTGTTAATTCCTCCACAGTGTAGATTTCTATCTCTGAAGGCAACAAGACTCTTTCTACAGGTAGCTGGGGAAAACAAGCTCATCTTGGTGTACTCAGCTGAGCTGAGTAAGATATATTCTGTTCTGTGAAAAAAAAAAAGAAAAAGAAAAAAGAAAAAATCTGTGTGGTTTTTGGTGAGGGGGTTTTTTTTGTGTTGTTTTGGTTTGTTTGTTCTTTTTTCCCATCTCCCTTGGCCACAGCTGGGCATGTGTAGTGTAAATCTCTGCTTCTGAGCCTGACATTCAAGGCTCCCTTTATAGTCTATGACACAATCTCATGTTAAGTAGCTGTCAATCTTTTTAATCTGGAGAATAGAGCTCTTATCTCCATTGAGTTTATTGACCATGTCTCCATTGATTATAGTGGGAGTTAATCAGGAACTCAGAGGTCAGTGCCTCCACTGTGGGTATGTAAAGCTTGGAGAGGTGGATTTCTGGCAGTTCAATTTGCCTGATCAATTCAAACAAAGATATCCACTGTGAAAACATCTCAAATTGGTGTTAAGAGGGATCCCATTTGCATGTCAATACCACCAGTCCTGAACCAGATCTGCCTAATTTATCCCTCCTTCTCTGAATGACACTTGATATCTGATGGAACAAAGTGGCAGCTCTGGTAACAGGATAAAGCTCCTTGTCTCTATTGCCAATTTGGAGAAAAGGCCCAAAAAATGAGGGGCAGAACTTTATTGGGTTGAATCTCCTGCTGGAGAAATGCACTTCACTGTTTTGAGTAGACAGAGAGCAGAAGGAAATAAACTCCCTGCAAACATCCTTTCTGTAGTTCACTGTGATCCCTTTGTCCCCACAGAATTCATGGGTTCAGTGCCAGTGTCTGCACCCATTTGTGTTGGTGAGGAGCTTCTTGTGCAGTGAAAATATGGGTTTATGTGATAAAAATCTCATTTTCATGCACACAAACTTTCGGAGGAACAGCAGAAAACTGTCCTCTTTCCGCAGAGAGAATTCTGTGCCAGTGTGGGTTTGCTGACAGAGGTCTCTTTCAGGGAGTGAAATATGATTTTAATTCAGTGACTGTGTCCCAGCCTTTCAGAATCAGTTCATTACTTCTTTATTACTGTAGGAGTGGAAAATGATCAGATTTGAGTCCTTTGGGACTAGGTCAAGTAGTTAGGAAAATTATCAAGATGCAACAAGTCAACCAATCAAAGCCATGTGCAGCATTTTTGAGAGTGGACTTTAACATGTGAGAAAATTTCTCCTGTGTTTGGGTGGAACTTTCCAACAGAAATATATTTTTATGGGACAAGCAATGAAATCTTGGAGTTTATGGTTGGGAAGGGCATTAGTATATACAGAGAGAATAAAAAAGAACACGAACAGGGCAAGTGAAATAACATGAGGTATACAGTCTATAAACACCAGATGAGAAAATGAGGGAGCTAAATTAAATAGTCTTGGAGAAAGTATCAATAGAGACATGATTACAGTCTATAAATACTTTCAAGGTGAAAATACAAATGAAGACCAGGTGAATTATTCACGGAGTTAAATGACAGAAGCCAGAATAGCCTGATGTTAGGAAAGAAACATGTACGTTAAGTGCTAAAACTAATAAAGAACACTCGTGTGGATGGTTAAAACCCCATCAGTTTGCAAAGTCAATAGCACAGTTAAAACAGAAGTAAAATAAATAATAATGATGGTGCAATAAAAATCTGTGGTACAAATTATCTGAATGTTTATCTGTGGCCTCTCCTGCCTCTGACACAGTTAAGACATTGTCCTGATATTAACTGGAAAAATGGGCCGATTATGGACGATTTTGTTACATGTCACGTTCCGGACGCGCTGAGCTGAAAACCTTTCAGCGTTTTTTTGTCTTAATCCTTTCTCTGAATGCTTTATTTTGGAAACAGTTTAGGTAGCTTTTCAATCCTCACGAAAGCCTGTATGCTAATGGGGTGGTGTGAGACTGACTGAGGAAAGGTTAACATCTCTGTGGGTGTATATCACCAAGACAGCACAGAGCACCTGAGGATAATAAAGCTGCTCTGCACTGCTTCCCTCCCCAAAACTTCCTATTTCTTGTCACTGTTTGGAAGGTTAAATTCACTTCATCCTGCCCTGTAAAGAACTCATACAGGATAAATTAGCAAAGTGCCAAATTCTCCCTATTTCACTCTCCCTGGACAAACTAACTCAGATTTTGTTCCCTTCAGCAATGTTTACTCTTCCTGTTTTCATTATTTCACTTTGCAGGCACTTTGGTGCCAAATACACCTCTGTGTCTAAATTTCCCTAATATCATTAGTTTCTCTTTCTTGAGACATTGCCTAGATCTGTAATAACTCTATCACTATTCTTGAGGAAGAATGTAATTTTCTTTCTGCTGTTCTTGTGTTTTTCTCTAAACCAGTAAATATCCTGACATGATTTGACTTGAAATTCAAGTTGTCACTCTCGATTTTTCTGGAGATTGAAGCTCACATTGTCTGAATAAAGTTGACTGTTGTTAAATATTTCTAGTAAAACAATGTCCTCTTGCCCATGTCAGCCCTTGCTGTCAGAGCACACAGAAATCAGGGCATTTCATTCCCTTCAGTTAAACTGATATTTTAAGGTTGTTTGCAGGTGGGGAGATTAAACTGAGTTGGGTAGGAATTATCACTGGCCAGGAGAAAGAACCATCAACCCCTCCTGCATGGACAAGTGGGCACTGGGAGAGTCCCCACTGATGTTTTGGGGCTTTAGTGGGAACACTTAGAGGGACAGAAGCCATTTTACCAATTTAGTTGAAAATGTGATCTCTGTTTCACTGAATGTATCTTTAGGAATAAATGTTAGAGAAGCTTTTGATTGTGAAAAGTTCCTCTCTAACTGGGCTCTGCTGTGCAGTGCTCTGCCATAACTGTACACTTAAAAAGACAACACTGCAATCAAATTTTAATTTCCAAGAATCTTTATTTCATCCCAGTATTGCCGCTTGGATATCTGTGTCCCGTGAGCTGAAACATCTGATGTTCGGAGGAAAAGGGAAAAAAAAGTTTGGTTGGAAGCATGGGGAGATTATAACAGGAAATCAATTCTCTGTCTCCCCAGTGTAATAAGGACATGGATCATTTGTAGTGAGTCCTGAGGAGGCCACAAAGGTGCTGAGGAAGCTGACGCACCTCTCCCAGCATCTCAGGCTGGGAGAACTAGGCATGTTCACCTGGAGAAGAGAAGGATTTAGGGAAAGCTGAGAGCCCCTTCCAGTGCCTGAAGGGGCTCCAGGAGATCTGGAGAGGGACTTTGGACAAGGGTCTGGAGTGACAGGACAAGGGCAAATGACTTCAAACTGAAGTAGGGGAGATTTAGATTAGGTATTAGAAAGAAATTATTTAGTATGAGGTTGGTGAAACCCCGGCACAGGTTGCCCAGAGCAGCTGTGGCTGCCCCATCCCTGGAAGTGTCCAAGACCAGGTTGGATGGGGCTTGGGGCAACCTGGGATAGTGAAAGGTGTCCCTGCCTGTGGCAGGGAGTTGGAATGAGATGATCTTTAAGGTCTCTTTCAACCCAAACCTTTCTCTGCTTCTATGATTATTCAAAATGAGACTCTTTTTGTGGATGGTGCCAAAGGTTGTGGTGAGATGATGAGGTGTTGCCCCATCCTGCTGCTCAAAGCTCTGCTCCTTCTTTCATCCCACTCTCCCAGAGGGGCAGGAACCTTGTCTTGTTTCCCCAGCCCCATTCCCAGCAACCTCCCACCACCACCAGGCTCTTCCAGATGCGTGGTGACAAGATCCCTTTAATTTTTGTCCTGATTTGGGATCAGGCTTTTGGGCAGTAACAGAAACATCCTGGCAGTGCAGAGGCTCTGAGATGGGGAGATACTTTTTATAAAGTGTCACTTAATGAGAGTGATTCTCAGTCTCAGGCTCTGAACATTTCCTTGGACACTGAGGAGTCCAGTGAAATGCTGCCAAAGGCCAGGAACAAAAAGAGATTAAAAAATTGTAGCCAATGAAGTTTTGTGGGAGTCAAACATGTTTCTAAAAACAGAAGTGGCTGAGCAGTCCAAAAACAAAATACAAAATACAAAAGCAGTCTATTTTTTGAAAGATAGAGACATACTTTTTATTTCCAGCATTTTCCTACTTTTCCACTGCTCCAGAGTGGCACTGTGCCCGCGCTGGGGTTGTCTCTGCTGCAGGAAATCAAGCTGAATTTGGTTCTTGACTCCGTGTGAATCCAGGAAAAAAGGACTCCTTCTCACTATTTTAATTTTTTTTTTTGGTACTAGATGGGTGTTAACGGGTGATCCAGTGACTCACTCACCCTCTTGTGTGCCTTTCTAGCAGGAACCTCACCAGCTGTGCGGCACATATGTTGGGAGGCAGGGACAGCACGAGCCTTTCTAGGCAGTCTTGATGTGTCTGTGAGCTCTTTGAGGCATGGGCTGTTTACAGAAATGCTGGGGGTTTCAGCTGCTCGGCGAGGGAGTCTCTGCCTTGCATCAGGATCCAGGGACAACGCAGAGCTCAGCTCTCAGACAGCCCTGCCAGCCAAAATGTGGTGCCAGCAGAGATGTGTGGAGACAGGCAACGCTGAGGATGTAACACAGACAGCTAGGAAAGGGCAGGAACAGATTTAGTAATGTGTTGTGATGCTATAAAAACACCAGTGAATGCTCTCCTTCCCGACAGTCTTAAAGGAATGTTTATCCACTTGCTCTGCACCACCCTGAAAGTGGTGGCAGCCGAGGCAGTCAGCTCTGGGAAGGATGGGTGCAGTCAGGCTGAAGTCATGCAGTGAAATGGGTTTGAAAAGCAGAGCATGTTGGATAACAGAAAGGGGAGGTCTGTGCCTCTCTTCACTGATGATGTTTTGTTTCACTCACATCGCTGTGGGACTGTTGATTTGCATGGTAGATAAAGTTGCCAAATCAAGAAGGAAGAAAAAAAAAAAGGAGAAGGACTGGAAACAGGAACAGAACAAGCTGCTCCTTCCTTCAGTCAGACAGGGTGAAAGTACCTGGCAAAACGTAGCCCTCATGTGCAACTGAAGTTTGACCTGGAAGCTGATGATCTCCATGAGCAAAATATGAGTGTCAGCCCCACCATCTAAGCCTGGTAGGAAGGGCATTCCTCCTAAATTTGGTCTTCACTGTGGGGAGAAAATGTGCTGTGCTTCTTAAAAGCACATCAGTTATCAGAGAGCTAAACCTCGGGCCCCTGGCTTATTTTCTTTTTCTTCATCTACCACAGACAGGTCATTTAATTCTCCCACCCTGAGTACAGTGAGATTGACTCTGAACTCAAGCAGCCCTGGGTGATGAGGTCAGGATTGCTTAGAATGAATTTGGTGAAGTAATAAAGTCTTGAAGGCAAACTAAAGAAGAAGAAAACAGTAGGAGGTATGAACTAGGTACTCTGCTACTGAGTCTCTTCCAGTTCCAGGAAACTGAAAAGCTTTTCTCAGTCTTCATGACTGAAGAGACCTGAACAAGTAAATTTAAAAATGCTGAAAAGCAAACTAGCAAAATAGTTTCTGTTAATATATTTTCCCAAAAATAATTTCTTGCAGATTCTGTAGTAGGAAACTGGTAGAAAGGGTGGTTTCCTTGCTCAATTTCACATTCCTTTCAATCAAAAGTAAACACCTTGATCAAGAGTGAAGACAGAAACACATGAAGGATTCTAGTTAATTTAAATAAAAATGCACTTCAACCCTTCCCTTTATGCTAATTTACCCATCCTGGTTTTTCTCATGCTACATTGGTACAGAGTAATCAAATTTGCATAAATTGAAGAAAATGCTGAATCCATTTCTGTATTTGTGTGTGTCAGTGATGCATGCAGGAAGGATTCAACACATTTCACTTGGAAGTTGTCCTTGTTGTAGTAGTTTTAAATTTGGCCTTTTTTGAGTGAAAAGGAAGACTGGGCAATGGTTAATTTGTGATTTCTTGTGATGCATTTCTTTCCCAGATGTTGTAGGAAGCTCCTCTCCTAAAACAACAAGTGTAGATTACCATTCACTGCGGTGATCTTTTGTGTGAAAGATAATGCAAAATTGTAATATCACTATTTCTCTCCTCTAAAAGATTTAGAAGTCCCAAGCTGCTTGTTCTGTGCCTGCCTGAGGCCTTTCTACCTGTAATTGCTTTGGGCTTTTGCTTGGCGTGGTACAGCTCTAAATCTCATTGAGCCTGCAAGGTTAGTTGTTTTGGAAGGATGGTTTGAGGGAGATCATCTAATCCAATTTATCTGTCAGCCTTAACCCGGCTGTATTTTGGGGATAGTCAGGCCAAACTGGCTGCTCTGTTTCATTTTTGTCCCAGGCAGCTTTGCAGTGCCAACCTGCGATTAAAAATGTGTCAGGCAGAGTAACTCCAGCAGTGCTCTGCACTGTGGCCCTCCATGCTCGGTGTTTTATTGATCTCTAATGCAGACACTCCAGCCTCATTATTCTACGTGCAATAAAATGTGAATCTCTGAGCCTGGATGCTACTGAGAATAGGAGTTCCTCATAAAGCGTTGCCTGGCTGTTTATGTGTCTGTATGTACTATAAAGCAAGAGATAAACATCTCTGCATTTGCATTTTGTTTGAAAGCCGGAGCCAAAATGTTACCCGAGGAGAGGTGAGAGTTTGCAGGAGCTGTGGGAGGTGTGGTGGCTGCTGCTGGAGCTGCCCATATCCCTGCTAGAGGTGCAGGAGGCTTCTGGAGATCAGGGAAGATGGAGCAACCTTCCTTGGTTTACTCCCTGAGTCACATCAAAGCTCTGAAATAACTCTCTTTTCATGGTTGCAGAAGATTTCCTCAGAGCTGCCTGCAGTCTGCAGTACAAAATTAGCTCAGGCAAGTGAGACTGGTTTTACCTGTGCTCATATAAACTGGGAGGTAACAAGGAATTTGTGAATGGTGCTGTGCATATCAAAGGCTTCTCCAGGGCCTTACAGCACAGCGATGCTTCAGCTGCTTGAAATGTGCGTGTGAATGGAGTAGTTGTCAGATAAAAAGGAATCTGTGCTCATTCTTATTCTCCAGAATCAGTTTTTCAGTCCAGGTGGGGGACTACTGGCTCAAATTGAACTTACTGTCAACCAGGACCCCCAGATCCCTTTCCAAGCCTCTTACTCCCCTTCCCCACTCTGGCAGCAGCTCTGCCACATCCATCCTAACATATTGAGTTTGTATCCTCTTCCCAAACTCACACATGCAGAAATTAAACCCTCCTCCCCAGGACACAAGTCCTGGTGGAGTCTGGAGTGGAAGGAGGTGGTGTTGAAAGGGGTTCATGTTGTCTCATTCCAGCCTTAATCAAGTTCCCTTCTCAACTGTCTTCATGCTGAGGTTGAAAGTATGAAGGTTGTGAATATCTTCCTCAGCCCGCCCTTCTTCTGTGCCTGTGGTGTCATTCACCTGGTGGACAGTCTGTAAATCCAGCTTCAATAAATCTTGGTTATTTACATCAACTCTTACAGTTCTTTTTGGCAAGACCGGGAGAGGCTCTTCTTATTTCTCACCTTTATTATTTGTCTTGTACCAACCTGAGCTGGAGGGAGTGTGTGTGTCTCCCTATTTCTCTCTGTTCTATAATTTTTCTCTGTATCTTCAGGTTTTGGAGAGGAAATTTTCCTTTGAAATCACTGAACATTTCACTGGAAGTAAAAACCATTTCTCATCCATTTCCAGTCAGCATTTCATGCCCTGAGTTTGTGGTGAGGGAACAGTCTTGTAAGTGGCAATCAGGAATGTCATCATTGAAGCAGTGATGTAAAGAAGAGATGCAGGACTGGGAGGTGTCAGGACACTCTCTCTGCTGCAGGAGCTCTCTGGAGATGAGCTGTGAGGCTGATGAGCCGGCTGGTGTTATATTAGCTGGAGTTCCCCTTGGATTTCTGCTTCTCCGTGGAATAAAGACCCTATGGGAGCTAGAAGAGAGATCATTTCAACCCCTTGCTTGGTGATTTTGTGTGACATGAGTTGTCAAACTCACGATCTTCTGTCCCTTCTGATAGACAAATGGGGAGTGAGGCAGGACTGAGGTTCAGAGTGGGTTAGTTTTAGAGGGGTCTCAGACGTGCAACTTCTGAGGCAAAGATTTTGCTGCTGATAAAGTACAGGCACTGACAGAAGCTGTCACCAGCCAGATAAAACTTTTTTCTTTTTTTTTTTTTTTTCCCCCCCATCAGCAGCTGCATATAGCATCTCCCCATTGGTGGAATAAATCTGATAAAAAAATGTAGTTGTAAGCAGCAACGATTTTATCCTGGTGAAAAGATTTTATCCAACAGGAAAAATGTTGGGCCTGGGCATAATTTTTCAGATATGATGAACAACAGCATGGTATGACCCTCAGTCCTAAGGATTTAGTTTTAAAAGAACTACTGAGCATATCAGATATACTCAACTTTTTCTCTGCTATCATTTTTTTTTTCCATTGGCAGAGTTCAGTTTATAGATACATCTTGACAAAAATCTGCCAGAGGCAAATTTCAACAAAAGAACAACTTCAAACACATCTAATTAACAATTTATGAAAGGAAATCCGACAGAAAATTACACAGAGATTCACAGGGCATAAAATTTGGCACTAAATCAAATATATTGTGGAAATGCCTGTACAGGGAGTTATGGCCCCTTCCAGTGCAGTGTCAAAGGGAACTTTATCTGTGGAGGCTCAGTGAGTGCCCTCCATCTGATCTTTTCTGGCTATAAATAAAATGTTTTGTCAGACATGGCAATGAACGTAATTCAAAAGGGAATGAAGAACACTGATAAGCCAAGCTATATGCAGCTTTCAATCAGAAGCATTAGAAGTGATTAGATTTCTTCACAGTTTCAGATTTAAGATTTGTTCACTTTGTCACAGAAATGAGGGGCTCTGTACCCTCGACAGCACAAAATCACTTTTATTTGTTAGCACAGCATACAGACCCTGATAGCAGGTCATGGTGACTGTATTTAACATTATTATGGAGCCATTTTTATGTCTGGAAGGAAATATCAGCCTCCCTGCATCCTGTTGTTTTACTGATTTACTCATTCAGCAGCTGTGGTCGGATTTTTTCGGAAGATGTTAAGGATACAAACACATGTAATTGCCTTCAGCAGCTCTGAAATTAACTTAGGTCACTACTTTGTTTGGAGAAAATGATCTGTGTCTAGACCTTTACCTATTTAAACACATGAGTAGCTGATTTTTTTCCAAGAGATGACTGAGCAACAGCCCTTGCAATGCATTATCTGAGTAATTTGCAGGAGGGACGTGTTATTTACAGATACCAGGCCCAGCTAGTGAGGATGACAAATAAAGTTGACACAGGCCAAGATAAAGCATATTTGTGGTACAACTGTGTTATTCCATGGACTAATCTAATTTGAAGAGCTGGCTGCTGGCTGTCCTGTTATCCCTGTGCTCCCAAATCAGAACAGGAAACATTTGAACACTTGCAAATTTGTTGTCTTCCACTGAAATTCAGACCTGCATAGGACAGGCATGGCTTTGTGTGTCCATTCATGGTCATTGAGGTCCTTGGTGCAGAGTCCTTGCTGTGACCAGAGTACACAAATTTCATTAGAGCACTTTTCCTGTGTCTCCATAGGGCAGGTTCTTGGGATCTTCCAGCCCACTTGGCCATGTGCAGTTTGCCTCTGCTCATCTTAGCCCCCTGGTGAAGGTGAGACAACACCTCTGTCACTAAATGAAGCATTAGAATACCCCAAGGGTTTTTTTCCTGAGTCCATTAATACACTCTTTTGGCACTGAAACGCTCTACCGGGGAAGTTAGTGTCCAAGGCACGTAATAATTAGTGACTAAAACGCCCACAGAGTATCTTAATCCTGTTAAAATATATCTTTTAAAGCGTAAATTAATCTTTAACCTAATTTTAAATGATGGTTTTCTTCCTGTAACACGCCCTTTCTCAGCAGATCCCTGGAAAGCAGAAGGTGAAACAAAATAGGACATTAATGTCAAAGATTTTAATTTTCTGTTCATATTTTGAAAGATACTCGACTGTTTGCTGCTGATTTTCCTATTTCCTTCTACATCTTCCATTACTCCACTTCCTTCACCATGTTGTGTCATTTTCCTGGTCTCCAATTAGGTATGGTAATAAAAATAATTAATTAATTTCATAAGACAAAGTCTAAGTTTAGGCAAAAGCAAAAATTCCTTTTGTTTCTAAATATAGGAGTTATATACTTCTTAAAGAGTTAAAGAAGAGTTAGAGTTAAGTAAACATTTCTAGACTCAAGGCCTCACACTCCTTCCAGTTCTGCAGTCCTGTGCCCTTCCATCAAACTTCCCCACATTCCCATTTCCTGTTCACTCTCTGGGAATTCAGGGGAATTTATATTTTTGAGGATGTAGCCGCAGCAAGACAACAAAGGCTTTTATTTTTCAGGCACATCTCCCAGTGTTTGTGCTTCAGATAAACCCAGATTCAGAGAACTGAACACTCCCCTGAGTACTTGTGCTTGTTCTCTCCTGCAGTTTTCAGAGGCTTTGGGGACATTTAGGTCAAGGATGTGCTGTGGCCACTCCATTTCTTCTTTCAGCTTCAGTGCATCAGAAGCACTTGGTTTGCTTTTTTAATGTGACTTTTGGTTAGGAGTCAAAGCTCAGCTCAAGAGCAAGTCAGAGTACCATGAACACTTGTTTGAAGTGAAATCCTCATGCAGTTGTAAGGTTGGAGCCTTCATCAGCACCTCTTAGGTTAGAGCTTGAGCTCAGCCTCCAAACCAACCCTGAGTCAGTTCATTCTCCAAGTCCAGTCAGGACTGAACCTAACACAGGCACAGAACCTAAAGGCTGGGTGGAGGAGACCTTGTTAAACCTCTGTCCCTCCTTTTTGGGTGCATCCAACTGGTTCTCAAACAAGATTTTAAAATCTGGATGTGAATATAAGTGCAGCTCCCATAATAGTAGAAAAGGATGTCTTGGGGCTTGGAAAACAAGTCGAGGGCTTTTAAAAAAAGAGGGGAAAAAACTTATTAAACAGGCAGCTAGGCCGTGGTGGGGGAGGGTTTAAACTGAAAGAGGAGATATTTAGATTAGATATTAGGAAGAATTTATTTCCTCAGAGGGTGGTGAGGCCCTGGCACAGGCTGCCCAGGGAAGCTGTGTCAACCCCATCCTTGGAAGCGTTCCAGGCCAGGTTGGATGTGGCTTGGAGCAGCGTGGGATAGTGGAAGGTGTCCCTGCCCATGGCAGGGGGGTGGATTGAGATGGTCTTTGAAGTCACTTCCAACCCAAACCATTCTGTGATTCGATGACTGTGATCTGATGTGTAGCAAAACCAGGTCAACTCCACAGAGTGAGCACCACAAACCTCTGAGTTGCTCGAGCTGATTGCTCTGCCCTCACATCACTGCAGTGATTTCCCCTTTTATAAGCTGTGCTGTTTATGTCATAAATGGAGGGGACTGGAACATTTGTATTTTGAATGTTGCAAGCTGGGTCATAAAGTCTTCCAGACAAATGAACAGGATTTCTCTGTGCCTGAGAAAGTGTCTAATTCAGGAAGAATTTGCAGGGAAATTAAACAAGGTAAATGCATTATTTTTCAGCTGCACACAAACATTTTGTTCTGTCGGAACTGTGGAAAATTGAAATTGGTTGCTGGAGCCCAAAAGTAGCTCAGGATATCTGACTTTTCTCCTCTTCATCTTTTCACCATGTTTACTCCATCCCTTATATCAGTATTTTCCTTTCCCACACTAAAGCTGTGTGAAACTGGAAAACATTTACACTTCCTTTGCTTCCTTTCCATTCTCTCACCTCAGCAGAGCCCCAAGACTGCCTTCTCTGACCTGCCTGATGATGAGAAGATCTTTAACGGAGGCGATGGCGTGTGGCAGAGCCAGGGCCAGGACCAAGCCTTGCTCTCGGAAATCACGGAGGAGGATCTGGAAGCCATCCGGCAGCGGGAAGAGGCCATTCAGCAGATTGAGGTCAGTAACCTCCTCCCACCGTGGTTTTGTGAGCTGGAAGTGCAGAATCCTTGCGTTGTGCCTTGCTCGACACAGTGAAGGGAATGCTGATTTACATTGCTGTCGGTAGAGCGTCACTAAAAACTGGGGAGATTATCAAGGGTTTCTGAACATGGGAAGCAGTGACAGAAGGAAAAGTTGGAGATCCATGTGATTTGTAATGAAAATGACGGGAGTTAATTAATGGTCATGGGCTAATGGTTGGGTTCTTCCCAGAGAGTCTTCCACAGCAGAGTCTGTAGTGAGGTGGTTTAATTGAGCTGGGCTCTGCAGCAAAGCAACTTCCTCGGTGCACACAAACTTGAAATTGGAATTTGTCACAGGCAAAAAATACTCAGCTTTACCATTAGAGAGAATAATAGGTAGACAAAAGGAAACAACTCGTTAACCTTTTCAAATTTTTCAATATTTAGCTGTATCAAAGTATTTGGACATTCTTGATGTAGATAAAAGAGGGCATACTATTTTTATTTCTTTTGTTTTTTTCAAAAGTGCTGTAAGAATGTGAAATAAAAGGAACAAAAAGAGGACTGAATAAGTTAAACATCCCACATTTTTCTTTTTATACTTATTTTTATGCTTTTGGGAAACTCTTGTTAGTTAAATTTAAGCGATAAATGGATAAAACAAGAACATGTTAAACCTTTCTAATTTGTATGCTTTTACAGACCTAAACTCAAGATGAACCAAAAAAAGAGGACTTCAGAATAATCAGAACATTTAATTAAGGGCTATACTTTGTCCTTTTAATTGGATTGGGCTAATTTTATCAGGATAGATTTTGGTTGCGGTACAGCAGGAATTGTGATTGAGTTAACAGTGCAAAAAGGGGACAAAAGTTCTCCCTTCTGTGGGCTGGTGCTTTGAGGTTGGGACCTCTGTTTGCAAACAGTGGTGGCCACATATGAGTCAGAGATGTTGACAGTTTTACAGGAGCGGGTCGAGGTCAGTGTTTGTCCAATTTCTGTTATGGTTCACTGAGCAGAGATGAATGAGCTTTGTGGACTTGTGTCCATTACTAGGGATGAAACTGTCAAAGAATGTTCTCACACTGAGTGTCTTTGTCTGTGAATTGTCATTTTGCACTTGAGGGATCTCAGTGCATCCAGCAGGACAAACTGTAGGGAACTTTGTTGCAAAGAAAACACATGTTTTGAGCTGTTCTTTGAGCATTTTGATGCTCAAGAAGGATGGTAGCAAATGTAGCTCTGAAATGATCTTGTGAGCAGCACCACCAGCTCACTGGAGGTATTTACCAACAGTCTGAGTACAATCTTGTGTCATGTTCTCTGGGGTGACCCTGCTCGAGCAAGGATGTTGGATCAGATGCCCCCACTGTGGTGCCTCAGCCGTTCTGTGGTTCTGTGATTTTGTTATCCTTTTGGTTTGAAATATAGTTGGAGCCTTTTTGATTTTGTCTTTACGTTCATTGCCCCTGTCCTCTCCAGGTTAAAAACCCCACATTTAATATTTTCCCATTAGGCAGTGGGGAATGACAACCCCCAAAGCAGCCTCAAGCTTTGGAAAGTCAAAATGTGCATTTGTGTCTCCTTGGAGAGATCTTTATTTTGCTGGTTAAATCCCATTTCTGTGCCACAATCTGATATCTGTGCATCAAGTTGCACAGGACCCTGTGGCCATGGTGGGGTAATTGGGGAGCTGAAGTGAACCCAATCACAATCCTAAATAACTTTTAAAAAAAATCTGCATTCATGTATAATGCAGGGTTTATATCTATTGATTTGATCCTGGATACCTTTCTGCCTAATATGATTTTGCCTCTGAATAGGTTAGTTTATGCAATTAATGATTTAGTCAGCTTAAGCATAGTTAATGTTGTTTAGGCTGTTGCCTTCTGAGAATATGTGCATTTCTTTTTACCTGTTTTTTCCCCACCTTCTCCATCCGTTTTGCTTTGCTCTCCAAGATCCCTGTTCATCCTCTAAGGAGGGCTGCATTCCACAAACATTATTTCAAATGTAGCTTGAACATTTCTCCTCAGGAGGAAAACATTTAGGACTGACGGTATTTTGTTTAACATCTCTTTTGAAAGAAATATAATGAAAATGAGTTTTTTTTGGACAACATTGTTCCTCTCCCCAGCTGTATTTGAACAAGCAGATGGTGCTTTTAAATAATTTTCACTGTGTTTTGTTTTTCTGTTTGTTGACCCACATGAGCATATTTTTTGTGAAAGGACTCATCTTGCACATTAAAACTTCCCTGTTTTCCATAGAAATTGTGGGTACACAGGGGATTCCCTGAACTCACAGTCACCATAACAACTTTTTCCCAGTATATTTTCATAACCAGTGAGTAGCCAAGAAGGTTAAAATGACACATTATTGCTGTCAAACATAACTAATAAACTAAATTTATTGCCAAATTGATGTATAGCATTTGTTGTCGTTTGTCCTTTGGGGACCAGAATGAAGAATGGAGCTGTGCAAAACTTGTCTCGTGCAAGCAGATTGGTCTCACTGGGATTTCCATGTTGCTGCATATCCAGCACCAGAAACATGGAGATCTGGAGCAGCACAGGAGACATTGAAACAACATCACATCTTCTGATTACACACAACTTGGGAGAAGCTCATGGGGCTAGTACCAGTCACGGGGCTTTTTTTAAAGAGACGTTGAATTTGCCCTTTTTGCAAGAACGGGTATAAAACCTTTTTCGTTGCTGAAGAAATAAGGAAATAAATTATTTTTCCGTCTTGTGTCCTGAAAAACAGATATAAAATTGTGCCCATAATAGACATTTTCTTAATGTTCCAATGACTTTTTCCCACTTGTATGTTTTCCACATCTCCAGAATCTCTTCAGAGGTTGCAGTTAATGGGACATTGTTCTCTGTCAGGAACATCCCTCGAGGCACTTTGCAGCGTTCACAGTTTCCACCTAGACAGATAACAGCCAAGTCAAAAGTTCACCTGGCTGTTCATTTTATTTAAATGTGCTCCTTTTGCTATTGCTTGTAGATTAAAACCAGGGATGTCTGCAAGGGAGATGTGTCTCCAAAACCTTGCATTTTGGATAAAGATCTTTATTGCTTGGAAATGTCAAAATCTGGTAGGACACAGCAGCCTTGACACAAGTGTTATTTCTTAAAATATTGCTTTGAACTGTTATATAAAACCTATTTTAACTTGAACTGTATTGGCAGTGAATAATAGATGCCATAACAACTTTATATATAGCACTGTAAAATGTGCCATCAGAAATACATGAGCTGAACTGTAATGTGCATTGTCAGTGCTCAGTGCTGGCACAAGCTCTGTCATAGCAAATATATATATAATACATATAATTTACCATCCCGTGCCTTTCATTTGCACCTGTGGTCATCTGAAAAACAGAAAGTGATAAAAGTTTGAGAAGAAATGGATAAGCACTGGATGGGGAACTTCACAGAATTTCAGCTGGTGACTGGAAAGACCTATTAAAAAAAAGACTCTAAATGCTGTATTGATTCAGAAAGTCTCTTGTGATCCTCCCCATGCAGACAGCTTCCCCAGAGGTGATGAGAAAGGAAAATTAAGAAAAACTCCTCCAAGATGGTCCATCAGCCCTTTTCCTCTCTCATAGCAGTTTCCCATCCCCATCCTCTGCTTCCACAGAATGGGCATTCTCCTGCCTTGAAGAGTGGGAGATGTCCCTTCCCATGGCACAGGGCTTGGAACAAGATGATCTTTAGGGTCCCTTCCAACCCAAACCACTCTGTGCTTCTGTGATATCCTGAAGAAAGCAAAACACATCACAGAGACTTCATTCTAGTTGATGCATCCCTCAGCAAAAAAGGAGAGATGGATAGGTTGTGGCAACAGGTGTGAGGAAACAGCTTTTATTTTTAGGAGAGGTGTCCATGATTGAAACACAGACTTCGCAGGGTGCATGCAAAGCCAACTTTTATTGCAGAAGCCACATCTTACATACTGCTAGAGACTGACAGTTCAGCAGCTACAAACTTCAGCTTCTAGGGCTACATCTTTTGTGTCTCCAATAGCTGCAGATTACAATCTCCTCGCCTAATCTCCTGTTAACAATCCTACTTTTTGTCTCACCTCCCTCTCTTTCCTGCTGCCAGACGCAGCACTGCTGTCTCTCCCAAGGTCCCATGCCAGCCAAAGCCATCCTCCCTGGCGAGACTGAATCCTCACAGAGAGGTTGTTCCCTCTGGGTCGTTGTCGAGAAGCATTCCTATCTGTTTTGTTCTCTATCTGTTTTGAAGAGAAGCGATAGATGCCAGCCTCCACACCTGTCACTCAAGCCTTTGTAGGAACACAGAAAATGAAACACAATAAAAATAAAACAAAAGAAAGCCCCACAGAGTCTGGCAGAGCGTGTTTGTTAGTTCCAACACGTTCCTTGTTCCCTCATTACTACGTATCATTTCTTGCTGAGGGGTGTTTTCGGTAAAATCTCTCACTGATGGTTGCAGTTTAGAGGGTTTAGTGCAAGCTATTTTCTACCTTTCATCAGCTTCAACAGTCCAGGGCTTTGACTTATGAGGGCTCTGCCTGTCTCTTCACAGAGGCTTTTTGACTCAGAGTAATGTATAAATAACACAAGATCATGACAAGCACCGTCCGTGAACAATCTGGCACCGTGTGAGTGTCAAACCCTTCTCATGACACCGTTGGGGAGCCTAATTATCCTGAGCTGCAGAGCTGCCTGCCAGGTTGACATGGCCATCCCTGGGACTGATATTGAGTTGTTCCCTAAAGAACCAGCTCCAGTATCCTGCCCAGTCTAATTTAAAATGACCCGAGCTGCAGGACTGCCACCATTTATTTCGGGAGACTATTTCACGGTCCAGCAGGCTTCGGTGTTGATGAAATGCTTCCCTCTGTTCTTGCTAAAGATCCCTTTCTCATTCTCAGCTTTTTACACCTAGTGAAACTCTGCTGGACCCTGCAAATAATTCTTCTTCCCCTTTGGCTTTTAAACTCCTCAAATGCTAACAGTTATCCTCCTCTTCACAAGTTGGTCTCCCTGGCTTTTCAGTCACTGCAGTGCTCTCTTCTCAATTATTTCCCATTTGTTAGTTCTTTGCTCCTCCAGCAGCAGACTGTATATGGGATTTTGGTGTTGTACTAGAGCTGAACAGAAGAAATGTGTAAAAAGCCCCGTGGACCCAATTCAGAGCTTATAAGTGCTGATGGAAAATTTCTGGATAATTTCTGCACTAGTAAATCAAACTCACCAAAGACACTAGAAACTACTCATTACACTTTTTAATTGTTAAGTATATCCTGATACACTTTTGACCCAGATTAGCCAGTGTTTGCCCAATTTGAGAGGTAACAAGTTTTCCAGAAGCAGTTTTGGTGAAGCCACCCTGTTCAGAGGGTAAGGGGACTTAATGATGTGGAAACAATGAAATGCAGCTTCAGTGTCTGAGAACAGGCATCTCCCATGTCCCTGTACAGCTGCAGCCCTATTGATTTATGAATTGATCACAAAAATCTCCTCTAGTCTTCACTGGCATTTAAGGAAGAGGAAGAGCAAGGTGAATTAAGGGTGAATTTTGTGGGAAACTGTGCAAGCCTGAGGGCAAAATGAGGTGCGTGTGAAAAATAGCAGCTGGCCTCTTTGAAAATGTGGAGAAGCCTTAGCAAGTCTGGAGAACAAAGAGCAGCTTATTCCAGTGGAATCCTGCAGTGGCCATTTCCATTGAATATTGATTTGCCTGTGCCTCCTTCTCTGTGCCTATGTGGCCTCCAACATTCCTGCATTGCTATAAGGGACTTCCCTTCATGTCAAAACCACTCACACTCAATCTGCACATCTTTTGCTTGTTACTTTCAAAATGCTACTGTCATGCCAGGCAGCACTGAAAAGTTTCATTAATTTTAGTTTCAGGGGTTCTGTGAGGATCTCAGAATATCCTGAGGAGGAAGAGACCAGTGAGGATCATTGAGTCCAGCTCGTGGCCCTGCACAGGACACCCCAAGAATCCCACCATGTCCCTGAGAACTTTTCCCAAATGCTTCTTGAGCTCTGTCAGGCTTGGTGCTGTGACCACTGCCCTGAGGAGCTGTTCCAGTGCCCAACCTCCCTCTGGGGAAGAATCTTTTCCTAATATCCAGCCTAAGCCTCCCCTGGCACAGCATCAGGCCATTTCCTCAGGTTCTGCCACTAAAATAGCAAACACAAAAATCATGTGCTGTATTTCCTTCTCTTTTCGTTTTCCCATTCTTTATTAAGTGCTGTTAAAAATATATCAATACTCATCCATCTGTCCTGTAATCCCAGTGCATCCAGACAGAGAGGCAGGAGATGAAATACTGCTGGGTATCACATTGTGAAGACTCTCTCATCATCTCCTTTCTGCTCACACATCACTTTTGTTAAGACTGCATGTGAAAGTCTGAACTTTTTCTTCTTGCCTGGCTGAAACTGTATTTCTTCCTCTCTCCATGGAAATGATTAAAGCTTGTATATTTTTGCAATCAGTGTCTCATCAGGGGTACGTGTACAGCCTTGGATATCCCTTTGCAAGACAGAGAGGTTTCAGGAATATATCACAAATCTTTTTTAGCCCTAGGCAATATCTCATGTCTCAGGTGTAACCTTTATGACTAAACTGTGTGTAGTGAAGTGTTTTTAACTAAATTGGAGAGGTTTCCACTGTGTGCTAGAGATAATCTTCCTTTTCTCACTTACATTCCCAGTGCCTTATCCAAAGACTGTTAGTGTCAGAGTCTTGCCCTAAACCCTTTCCTTCATGCACTGTTCTTCCGGTGAGGTTGCATGAAGAAGGCAGTAATGAAAGCCTGGATTCAGCAAATCCTTATGTGTGTCTTAACGGCTTTGCTGAACAGGGATGGACTTTAGAACCTACTAAAAGTGAAGTATTTTCTCTGCAGAAGGAGAAAATAGTGCTGAGACACACATAATTTGCAAACAATCTGAATTTTAGCAAGACGCATCTGCATATTTTTATCCACAGAAACTGAGCTGAGTTAAAGTCTCGTATATGACCTGCCAATGTTCATTGATAAGGCAAAGAGCTGGAAAGAGAGGGATCTCCTGGGCTAGTGGTGAAATACTGTTCAGCTTCTGCAAATCCTCCTGCTTAAGTGCTCCTTTGTTAAAAGAATATTTTACTTTCCTCCTCCTTTCACTGCACTTTTGCCTAAGTTTTTACCACCGGATGATGATTGTCTCAACAAAGGTAATAACTTGCCCCTATTTCTGTTAGCACAGAGAGTACAAACATCAGTAGATCAATTTTTGTGGCTGTAATTTGCTGCCCCAAAGGGGAATTACCCCTCTCACCCATCACTTAGGTTAGAGCAGTTCAATCTCTAGTTCTCTGATGCTAATTAATAACAACGGACATTAATAGGCCATCAACCAGCTGAGATCCTCTAGCAGTGCTCAAAGGAGATGTTCCAGTAGGTTTGGCTTCTTACCTTCCTGGACTGAGTGCTGTGCTTTCTCTTTTAATTCTTTTGGGGTAGAGAAATCAAAGTTTTCCCCAGACAAGATGGGGGAAATAACCACAGGTGAGTCTTAAGTCATGTAAATATAAAAGTTCCTGTTGGCAAAGCCCTGAAGCATCTCAAGAACCCACTGGAGACTGAGTCAGCCATCCCTCATCAGAGCTCAGCAGAGAGGGAAGTGAACCAAGGAGATTGAAAAGACCCCACAGAAGTAACCAGGGAAGGGATCACTGAGAAAGATAAGGAAATCCTTACAGCAAGACCAGTTCCCATTCCCTCCTATTTACCAAAAGGTGCCTGGTCCTTTATAAATTTTCCTTGACAGGAAATTCTCCCACATCCTCACAGAAATTAGATTGAAAATCACATTCTTAGCATTGTTAACAATGAATGTCAAATTTTAGAGGCTGATGACAAAGATTGTATTAGTTTATGCCCTCTGCACTATCCAGGCTCATTTCATTTAAGTGTTCTTTAATACTCTTAATTGTTCCTTTATGAAAGAGGATGAACTTTACAGAACTGTCTTTCCCTACCACCCTGTTCACCATTTACCTACCAAGAGTGTCTCCTCTGGTTGTCATTTCCTTCTCTGCACTGAAGTCACCTCTTCCCCTCTGTATTGAGGCTCTCAGACAGCTTACTTGAGGCAAAAAAATTGTTGACTCACCTAGGAACAATGGAGAAATGCAAATTTTAGTATCTTAATGCATTTCCTTCAGTGCAACTTTTCAGCTAGACTCCTGAGCAACCTTATCTGACCTCAGAGTTGGTCCTGCTGTGAGTGAGAGGCTGGACTTGAGCTCTCCTGTGGTGTTTTCAAACCTGAATTATCCTGTGATCTCACGATCCCATTATCTCTCCATCTCCTCTGACTGCACCACTGAGGGCTACCAAAAGTTCATGTGTTAATCTTGCTTCAATCTAAAGCCAAAACATCTCTATTTCCCTGCCTGTGTGAGCTCATTCTCGCAAGTCTCTCAAGCCAACCTCATTCTCTCTCCTCTTCCATCCACTGTCGCCACAGGCAGCAGTTCATGCTTTGCTCCTCTGTTCATACCACATTTGTCATTTATTTGTGGAAATTGTTTGGATATTTTACCCATGAGAAGGATGGTGTCCCTGGAAGAGGGGTCCTCTGAGGTGACCCCGTGCCCAGTGAGTCTGTGTCCCGTAGGTGGGGTTGCTCACAGAAGCTGTGGCTGCCCCATCCCTGGAAGTGTCCAAGACCAGGTTGGATGGGAACTGGAGTTAACTAGGATAGTGTGAGGTGTCCCTGCCCATGGCAAGGAGTTGGAACTGGATGATCTTTAAGGTCCCTTCCAACCCAGACCATTTTGTGATTCTGTGATTTTGATTCAGGGAATGGCCAGAGTCACATTTTAGAAGAATTCAGATCTCTCTTGTCCAGTAACTACTGGTGTTTGTTGTTAAAACAGATGTGGTTTGCTCATGGTGGCATCAAAACCTCAGGGTTTTTTTTTAAATGTGGACTCTTGTTGATATAAAGGAAAAAGTTGAAATATCGTCTAATTTGAGGCTAAGGAATTGCTGTTGGAAGATTGGTGGTAGAAGGATTTTAGATCAAAGATCAAAATGTTTTTTTTGTAATTTTACTCTTAACATATTTTAATAAGCTGTCAGGACTAAAAGGATTCTTCTGGATCACTCTAAGTGTTCCCGTGAATGTCTAAGACTTCCTTCTTTTCAGGTTTTAAACTGTTCCATGGCTTTAAACTGAAAGAGAGCAAGTTTAGATTGGATATTAGGAAGAAATTCTTCCCTGTGAGGGTGCTGAGGCCCTGGCACAGGTTTCCCAAGTAAGTTGTGGCTGCTCCATCCCTGGAAGTGTTCATGGCCAGGTTGGACAGGGCTTGGAGCAACCTGGACTAGAGGAAGGTGTCCCTGCCCATGGATGAGCTTTGAGGTCTTTTACAACCAAAGCCATTCCACAATTCTCTGCTGTACCTACAGCAATAAACATCTGCTTATTTTTGACTCTGCCTTTGGAGCTGGTGATTTTTTGGAGCAAATGTTCCTGAGTTTCATCTTTCCTTGTCAGTTCTCCCACGAGGTATCAAAGCTGCTACAGATTTCTTACGGTGCTCCTATTCCCATTTCACAGCTGGAGAAACTGAGACATTAGGGATTGTTTCTCTGCCAGTGGAGCTCCATAGAAATGTAAATGCCTTGCTTAAGACTTGGGAAGGAGTCAGGATCGGTGCCAGGATTAAAATGCTGCTTGTTCTGTACTTCCGTACCCAATTCTCTTCAGACTGTGCCGGGATGAGAGATCCAAATACAAGATCTGGCATATTTAGCTTCTAATTTTTTCTCCCCGTATTTGAATTGCCAGGCAGAAGGAATGTGCTCCTGTTCAGAAAGCACACTGTCATCCATTCAGCTTGGATGAAGCTCAGGGAAAATACTGATCATGATTTGTGACTGAAGGTGGATCTTCCCTGCAGGGGGAACTTGCTGAGATATGAAGTTTCACCCATGATATCATGACTTTATCAGGAGATGCTAAACATCATCCTGTCTCTCTGAAAGCACAGCTGGGTCTGTCACAGACAGAGGACTTCTTGCCCTCTGAAAAATCTTCAGATGTGAAGATGAGGCTGCAGGAGTGAGGGCAGGGCGGGGATGATCTGCTCTGTGCTTGTACTCATAAAACACACCTGGGGGAAAGCTCAGGGATTAAAAGATGAGTTTCTGGGTGTGGTGGGCCTGAGACAGACGTGCAGAAGGGGTGCAGTGCTCAGAGCTCAGTGCTGGGGACTTCAATTAGTGTGTGCTGATTTTCTGAACGATGCTTTATTGCTGGCTGCAAAAGGAGTCTGCTCTCATGGTTCTTGGCAGACTCTTTTCTCTCCTGGAAGTGGTGAGAGCCCAGATATCTGTTAGTGTTGAGGGGGAGCAACTTTAAATCTCACTTCATACAGCACTGAGAGCTCTTACATGCTTTTTGAAAAGGCTACTATTTCCTCGTGTAGGAAAAAACTCAACTTCATCTGCAAGACCAGTGTTTGAAGGTAGCAGCTACTGTCTCTATACCTGATCAATTTTAGGAATTGGCCATAAATTGAGTGAGTTTCAGGAATTTTAGTATCATAGAATTGTTTAGATTGGAAAAGACCTTTCAGATCATGAAATCAAACCATTGATCTGACTGCCAAACTCAACACCACACCATAGCCCCAAGGGCCACATCTACCCATCTTTTAAATCCCCCAGGGATGATGTCTCCACTGCTGTCCTGGGCAGCCCATGCCAGTACTTGACAACCCTTTTGGGGAAAAAAGTTTTTCTACTTTCCAACCTAAACCTCCCCTGGTGCAACCTGAGGCCATTTCCTCTTGTCCATTGCTTGTTACTCTGGAGAAGAGACCAAGCCTCACCTCACGGCAACCTCCTGAGAGGATCGAGGACAACACTGCTTGTACTCCTAATCCCTTAATCAGTCATCCCAAGCCCTTGAACTCTCTTGATTTTCCCTTTTATTTCAACTTCATTGTGACATAGCATAAAAAAAATCAATTATGGACAATAATCTGAGGGTTGTAGCAGGATGGGAAGTTCTCATGTCTTTAACAGGCCCCAGGGAGGCAGCAGACTGCCCTAAGTGGGTCAAGTCTGGACATTGGGCTTTGTGTTGCCTTCAGAACAGAGTCTTTTCTGTCATTTGTACCAAGCAGGCTTCTGGTGAGCTGAAGTGCCTTCAGTAAACTTCAATTTAACAGGGGTGGAATTTGTTTGGTGGTTCAGTCTCAGAAAAGAAAGCTCCTGTACCTTATTAGATCGATGCGGCCAAAGGGGGCTACAAAAAGTAACCCCTGAGCTCTCCCCACTGCCCAAAACAGACACAACCACTCCTGGAGAGTCTCCCTCGTTGTTTCCAGGGATTTGTGTCTTTCTCAATAAAACTCAGGTGAGAGCAGAGGTGTCTCTTCATTTTTGGTATTTTTAGCATGGGGTGGGGGCAGTGGGGAGTGACCAGTAAAGAGGCAAAGTGAAGGATGTCTTGATCAGCAATGATTCAGCAGAATTTCATATTTAGTCTCGTTTTGACATTGCCTATAAACATTCTGCTGCAAACTTCAGTCCTTCAGCCTGATTTGATTACTGGGTGCTGCCAGCAGCTGGGACCCAAAAGTCACTTCGTAAGCATCAGCCCCTGTATTTGGCATGATCCTTTAAAACAGCCCTTAAAAATGAACTTTCTGGAGCATTTCAGTCGTCACACAAGAGGTTTATCCCCTTTTTTTCCTTCCTACATGCATCCAAACAATGTAAAGTGGGGATGGGAGGGGTGGGGGTAAGGAAATTTAAGAGCAAACCCCATGACTTCTCTGCCTCTCTGATTTCAGCTCATGTTTGTAAATAAAGTCTCAGCATTGGGATGCAAGGACTTTTGGGATTGGGTCCTTCTATCCTGAGTGTATCTGAAGGAAATAAAAGGAAATCCCACACCTCTGCACATCGGTGCTGATTGCTTAGGAGGGTGTCACCTCCTACTGAAATCTGACAGGG
The DNA here is from genome assembly GCA_013396875.1 of Vireo altiloquus. Classification (NCBI taxonomy): domain Eukaryota; kingdom Metazoa; phylum Chordata; class Aves; order Passeriformes; family Vireonidae; genus Vireo; species Vireo altiloquus. Next base: position 160,644 of record VZRF01008003.1, read on the forward strand.
CCAAGTTGTGTTCCCTCATTTGTTTCCCCCTGATGTTCTTTCTTATTTACATCACTGCGAAGGGTTAAGGAAGGTGACTTCAGGTGTTGCCATTAGAAAGTCAAATCGCGAAAATAAAGCATTAAAAATAAACACCGCAGCAGAATTGCTGAGCCAGGGAATAAAGAGCTTTAAATGCAAACAGGGAACTGGCTGTGCCTTTCTCCACCAGTCACCTGTCTCCCTATCTGAGGATTAAGGACTCTGCGTCTTTTAGTCCTGCGTCTTCCCATTCAGCTCCAGGGGCTGCTGAATGTCACAACTTTTTACAGCTCGCCTGTTAAGATTTAGAGGAACTTCCTTCCTTTTGTTTGGACCACAGGAGGAAGTTTATTGCTTCTTTTGAGTCACCTCATAGGAGAGAGACACAAGGAGAGCCTCTCATAAAAGAGTAGATTAAAAATATGTGTGGTCTGCCCTAAATAAACTTCAGGAATTTGGTGAGTGGGGTAATTTGCTTGTAGGGTGCATCCCCAGCTATGGGAAATTGCTGTAGATCCGCTGACTTCCATGCTGTCGATGAACTGGTGGCTCATTTTAAATGACTTTCAAACTCCTCCAAGGAAAAGCATGAACAGCATTTCTGTCATGCACAGCTTTCCTCTCCCCTGGGTGTTTTTGCAGGAGCACAAGGTATTTTACAGCCATGCTCAAACAGATCCTGCCACACTAGATCATCTTCCGACGTTTTTCTGTCCTTGTCCCTCCCTCAAGGTACCGTGTTATCCCCTAAATCTCAGGGTGCAGTGGTTCTTCCCTGTTGTGCCAGTCTTTACCCTGGACCTTTGCTGGGGAGTGAGAAGCAGTCAGGTGGAATATTTTTGGGTTTCCTTCCTGCTGTGTGTTCCTAGGGCTGAGGAGACCTCATGGGATCACCATCCTTGCTGCAGGCAGAGAGCAGACCAGAAGGATTTTAGGGCTGGAATCTGTGCAGCACAGAGAAGGTCTAGAGCAGATTGAGGGCAAGATGAGTATCTCCAATATCACAGCAGCACCATCATCTCCTAACTGGGGACAGTGCCATATCAGGAGTTTTTACAGCTGTGATGTCCCCAGGGCACCAGAACATCCCCACCAAACCCATGCAGTTGTTATACCATGGGGAACAATCTAGGCCTCAAATCTAGCTCTGAGCTTTCTTTTCTTCTTCTCCATCCCTCCACTCCTCCTGAAACTGGCGTTGATTAATTTTTCAGCACTTTGTGTGAGAGTGGTGAGGTTTGGGTTAAAGACTATTATATAAATACCTCTTGCTATTCATTTTCTCCCGATGCCTATGGAGTCAGAGCACCTATAGTTGCGTGCCATCAAGCAGGCTGCCACAACAGCTTTGGAGGAGCCGTGAGGAAGCAGAGCTTTGTTTCCCAGGTGGGTTTTCCCCGTAGGCGTCGGGACGGCCCTGCACCTTGGTGGGTTGGGTGGAGTGGGTGGCCGAGCAGATGGCTTTGTACTGAAGGCTCTCTGAGGCTTGGTGACCTTCAAATGAGGTGAGGCAGGACCTCCTCCTCTGGGATCCGGGGTCAGGAGTGCCACTGAAGAGCCACCTGCCTCGGCCGTGTTGTTCCTGTCGGCCACTGAGGTGCTGGCACTCGCTGGCTGTGTCGCATTAGCACAGGGATAAATTAATCCTCTCCCGAGGCTGGAGCTGGGAAGTGGTGCCAGACTGCCAACCTTGTGTTATTTATTGTCTGGTTCACTCTGTGTCCTCATACCTTGTTTGCTGTTCTGGAAGGCACCAGTGCATTAAGCAGTGGTTTTCCTCGGGCTGCTCGAGTCTCTCTGCTGGACTTGCGTGCCAAATGTGGAGTCACAGGAGCTGCAGGAGTCATTTTCATTTCCTCCTCTCACACTTGAATTAATCAGTGTTGAACATCATTCCGTGTCATATTACTGAAAGTACTCAGGACTTTCTAATGTTTGCAGCAGCCCTGTCCGGTCTTGACAAGCCTGACTGCAGAATTACAGTCTGGTTCTGCCCTGTCATTTTCCCCAGGCATTGACTTCTACATCTCTTGTGTACCAAGTCTGTGCTATTCATTATTCCATCTATTCCAGACAATGTCCTCTCACTGGACACTGGACATTGCTCTGGATGCAGTCTGGCATTAACATCTAGCTGGCACATCCCACAAGGCCCAAGATCAGCTGACTAAATTCAGTCTTGTTGGATTTGGGCACCTCCTAGAATATTTTGAGACCTGGTAATGAATGTTTAGCCAGGTCCTCCCTAGTTTTGGAGGCACTCTGCTTCTCACCAGACAGCCAGACTCAGCTCCGTGTTCCATTTTTCCTGGCAGGTTTTTCCATCCTTCAGTCTCAAGGCTTGGCTGCAGATTTGGGCTCTACTTGTAACCCCTGTGTCCTTGAATAACTGTGTCTGCTTCCCCTCTGTAGCCTCCAGATGAGACTGTTCAAGTGGTCCTGAGTTTGTTGATAGTTCTGTATCCGATTTCTGACCCAAGGGAGCTCAGCAAAGGTTACAGTCTTCTGCACCTGAATAGAGCTTTCATGTTAACATGGGATTTGCAGGATTATCATGATGACAGATTGAAATTTTTTGGATTTATTTTTGGGATTTTTTTTTTTTTTTGGCCTCTCTCTACCACTGATTCATCTTCCTGGATCACTTATAAATATATTTAACAACGTGGCATCCAGCAAAATGCCTAGAGGAAGCTGGCTGTTAACCTTTTGTCAGGATGAAAACTGACCTACTTTTAATTTTGGGTTGGTTTTTTGGTTGGGTTTGTTTTTTTTTTTCCTTTCTTCTTTCTCCTGACCTGCTTTTGCATTTGACATTGCTTTGTACCTCTCTCCATGGTAGTCCCCTTCTATAGTCACCTGAGGAGTGACAATATCACAGACTTCTATAATCTGAAAAAGAATTAAAGCAACTGGTTTGCACTTTCTTTTTCATTTCCACTGGGTTATTGACTTGTTTAAAGAATTGCAAGGGCCGAGTGAGCTGTGATTTTCCTTGCAAGGACCAGGCTGTCACAGCCTTGCATGTGCTTTGCTGTTTTGTCCTGTTTTAGCCATTTTACCACGATGTGTAAGGTTTTATTACTCTATTCATCATTCAAACAGCCAAGACTTTTTGTAAAGCACAGTTGTTTTTAACTGGCAATCTGCAACAGGGTTTGTTTCTAAAGAGGGATTAGATGTTCCTGTTAGCAAGTCTGGGGGATTCTGCAGGTCATTAGCATTTCTTGTCACCCAGAGCAAGGTACTTTTTCCATAACTGGATGTTTCCACGGTGTAGATGTCCCTGCCTGACTTAAAGGTCTCAAAATAATCTATGAAAACACAATTTTAGAACACAGTTCATCCACCAAGATTTTAGACATCTGTTCTATCATGGGCTGACCTGTGATCAGCTTTTTTCTCTTAATTCGCTCTGTAACATCTCCTGTTGCTTATCTCAATAGCTCAAACATACATCCATAATCAATGATACCTGTAGGCTGCTTCTTCACCAGATGGTTTGGACAAAATACTGTTTTGTGTTTTTTAAAATTATATTTGAGTGGCAGCACTGCATCCCAGCTTCTGTCACCCTCATCTCTTAGAACACTTCCTCCCTATTTGTCTAAATTGAAAATATTTTTGTCACCTGAAATTTACTTTGTAATTTGAACTTGAACCTATAAAATCATAAAAATAATAGAAACTTAGAAAAGCTTGGGTTGGAAGGGACCTTAAAGATCATTTAATTCCAAGCCCCCTGCCACCCACTAGACCAGGTTACTCAGAACCCTGTCCAACCTCACCTTGAACAGTTCCAGAGATTGGACATCCCTGGAAGTATTCAAGGAAATAGCAAATATTTTTTTTTTCAAAGACCATCCTCGACCTACTTGTTTTCTGCTTCCTCTTCAGAGTGTGGCATATCGAGATGGTTTTTAGGGTGACTTCCAACCTAAACCATTCTATGATTCAATTCTCTTGATAATCACAGACTGATGATCCCATGAGTAAATGCATTTATAAGCCATCAGTCTGGATAATGAAATAAAAGAAAAACAATGTCCTGATTTTGATGTGTACTTTTAATTGAACAAATGAAAAGCCTTCCATTTAAGCATACCAGGGTTATCTAAGTAATATTCTGGCACATTGCCCTTTTTCACAAACGTGGCTGTACATTCCAGCAACAAAATCAGGAAAAAATCAATTCCATTGGAAGAAAATCCCAGTAATTTAACCTCATGTTGATCGCAGATCAGAAGAAGAAAATTGTTTTTACTATTTCAGAAAACTAAGTGAAAATATGAATAAGAGAATGGTTGGCCCATGCCAAGATGGAATTTTTCTTTTGGTCTTGGAAAATGGTGCAAGACCCACTTTGATATGACCTTGCAAACTAGTGACAGAATCTCAAACCAGGCCAACATTTCTGGTGCTGGCAAAACATTATTTTTGTCTTAGAGGGGAAGCCGCATGAGAAAGGGCTGAGGCAACTTGGTCTGTTCAGCCTGGAGAAGAAGGGAGACCTCATTGCAGTTATAATTTCCTCATGAGGGGAAGAGGAGTGGCAGACACTGATCTCCTCTCTGGTTACTGCTGACAGGATTTGAGGGAATGGCCTGAAGTTGTGTCCAGGAGGTTTAGGTTGGATATCAGGGAAAGGTTTTTTCCCCAGAGGGTGGTTGGAACAGGCTCCTGTTCCAAAGAAACAGGAAAGACTCCTTGCTGGAACACTGAGAAAAACAGGAATTACCATTAAGGCTTGAGCAAACTCAACCTGAGACAATGAAAAATTTCCTTGCATGGTCATGGATGGTCCAATGTGGATGTTGGTCTCTTCTCCAAAGGAACAAATGAACAAGAGGAAATGGCCTCAAGCTATGCCGGGGGATGCTTAGATCAGATATTAGGGAAAAAATCCTTCACAGAGGGTTTGTCAAGCACTGGAACAGGGAAGTGGTTGAGTCACCATTCCTGAAGGTATTAAAAAATGTGTTGGTGTGGCACTTGGGGACATGTTTTAGTGGCAGATTTGGCAGTGCTGGGTTAATGGTTTGCCTTAGTGGTCTTAAAGGTTTTTTCCATCCTAAATGATTCTATAGTTTTATGAAATAAAAGTGTTGTGGCAAGAAGGGAACTGTCTCAAAGTGCTCTAAAAAGCATTCCTTGGGTAAAATTTCTGTCCTCCTGTGCTTTGATCTGGATTGTAGTCTATTCTGGTTTGATTTAGGTAATTCTGGATGGCAGGAGGATCACGGCAAGCAAGAATGCAAAGTACCTTCCCTGGAAGATGAACAATCCAATTTCTGCATAGCAAGGGAGCAGGGAAATTTTAACCCAGAAGCATTAATGGAGAATTTGTCAGAAGAAAGATGAAAAGTCCAATAGACAACTGAAATGCAGCTATGCTCTCCCTCTCCTCAATTTTAACTCTTCCTCGCTAACACACTTCACATTATGGGATTATTATGGGATTATAATGTCTCTGTGTTAAAGGGGAGAGGAAATCCTCATCGTTCACTGCACTCATCTAACTCCCCTTTCTCCTGAGAGTAAAGGAGGCAATAGGGAAAGGGAGCGAGGGCGAAGAAAAGGAAAAGAAGAAAATTAAGATTGGAACGAAGCCTTGAAATTGGCAGCTGTCAGCAACCCTCAGGACAAGTGATAAAATGCTGCATTAAAGTAGCTGCAGTGTGAAATGCCATTGACAGAATAACAAGGATGGGAAATCACTTTATAAATGTGCTTACCAGGATAAACAGATGTGACTGAGGGCAGCTCCACTCTGTCACTAAACACTTGAAAGGGCAAAATTTATGGCAATCTATTTTCTGCTAAAAAAAAAAAAAAAAAAAAAAGAACACAATGAAAAGCTACAAACTTAAACTCGGAGAGGCTTCGGACAGAGGTGAGGGTTCAGTGCACATGTAAGGGTGGGAATCAGGACAGGAACACTCTCCTGTAATAAACCATTTTGAGTGCCCAGTAAATCAAAACGCAGTAGTGTGTGGTGATGCTGGGGGAGGGGAGAGCTGGTTCCTGATACTTCACACTTTGCAAAGGCAGGAGCCACTCCATGGGCATGGCTTGAGGTCTTTCACAGGCAAAACATGCAAAGGGATGTCAGTTCAGTGTTCTGCTGAGCTGAGGCTGGCTGGACAGCAGCTGCTCATGACAGTGGCCCAAACTTAAAGGCTCAAGGAGCCTTTGGACAATGCTCTCAGGCACAGGGTGTGACTCTTGGGGCTGTCCTGAGCAGCGCCAGGGGTTGGACTCAGTGATCCTGATGGGTCCCTTCCAGCTCAGGATATTCTGTTATGCTATGATTCTATCTTTTTTTGGGTTTGGTTTATGGAAATTAAAACTTTATTCCATTTGTGTTCCAAATTGCCCTCTCATATTATCAACTAAAGAAATGCTGAAGTTGTGGTTGGTAAGGACTGGACAGAGAGGAAAACCCATAAATTTATGCCAAAGAGTCATCAGTGAGAAGTTATTGTCACCAGCCAAAAACCTAAAAAGAGGCTGTTTGCTCTTGCCTTTAGAAGTGTTTGAACTAATTCAGTGACCTTTCAGCATTGTTCATTAAAGCCTGATAAAAGGATTTTGGTATTACTTAGTATTAATAAAAATTTAAATATATATGTGGCCTCAAGTTGTACCAGGGGAGGTTCAGGTTGGATACTGGGAAAATTTCTTCAATGAAGGAGTGATCAGACATTGGAACAAGCTTGCCAGGACAGTGATGGAATCACCATCCCTGGAAGTGTTCAAATGTGGCATTTCATGATGTGGTTTAGGGGACACAGTGGTATTTGGTCAAAGATTGAACTGGATGATCTTGGAAGTCTTTTCCAGCCTCAAGGGTTCTATGATTCTGTATCATACTCTATGACACATCATAACATGAGGTATGATAGGTGTAGTGCCTAAAGTCCTCTGTGCTGGAAAATTATTTATTTTGCCAATCTGAAATTCCTTGAATGGAAAAAGCAATGAATTATCTGCAATGTTAACAGTAAACAGCAGCCTTTTCAAGGTACATTCAGTCTGAAAGCAACTCCCCACTTCCTCTGGTTCTCTCCCCACACCCCTAGATCCATCCAGCTTTCCCAGTGCTTCATCCTTTGAGCCAGAGACACCAGTGTGTGGCTGGGAATGAGCTCAGCCATCCCCCACTCGAGTCTAGACTCTCACCTGCCTCATTTGCAAATTAAAACAAAATTAAAATAGTCCATTGAAAGCTAATCTGAACTCAGGGAGCACAAACTCAGCGTGATTGAATATAAATGCTTAAAACTTTCTAATAAACTGGAGAGCTGAATCCAAATTCTTCCAAATTAGCATTTCCTTGGGGAGGGGTCCGTGCAGGTGGGGAGGAAAGCAGGATCACTCACTTCCCTGCTAAGTGACTGGTGGGTTTATAAGTGCAGGAGTGTCTGCTCTGTCACTGAAGATGAGCCCCACGGTTTCTAAGCGCAGCCCTGGGGACAGGGGCTGGCTGTGGTTTGCTGTCACACACTGCTGATAGATGGCACACTGCTGTCAGGATTCCCTGCTGCAGATGCCATTGTTCCTTGCTGAAGGGGAGACGCTGCTGTCTGATTGTTATCTGCTGCTGTTTAATGGCAGAAAGCGTCTTTGCGGCTATTGATAAGTTGGTTAAAGCTTATTGAGCCTCACCTTTTTTTTTTTTTTTGGTGGATGAGGATGTTTAACAGAGCAGAGGTTTGCTCAGAAAGGCTGAGGTGTGTGGTTTAATCAGTTTAATGACTGGAGCTGATAGGAAGTTTGTGGCTGCAGTCTGAAATAGTCCCCCTCTCTCTCTGATTTCCAGGGTTTGTATTGATTGCATGGAATATTAGACAAGTGGAGTTAAGAGCAATCTTTAAACATCATCAAATCCTTTTCCTGGCTCTAAGACGGGATCAACAACCCGAATCATTAACTTCTTATACAGATGTCTCCTGTTGCAGTTTCAGTCCATGAATTTCTGTCATATGGATGGGGAATATGGAGAACAGGTTATTCCCTTCCTATTTGCAACAGTTCCACAGAAAGGCATTATCGCATCTGTTGTACCCCCCCCACCCCTCCAAGGCCACCCACCCTGCTTTTTCTACTTTGAAAACCACACTAATTCCTGTTTTCTGTATCAGGCTGTGTTTGTAACACCTTTGATCATTCCCATGGCTTTTCTCTGAGCTGTCTCCAGGTGGTCCCCCTGAGATTTATTGCTCAAAATTGGACACAATATTTTATCTCACAAGTGATAGCTTTGTCGCCAGCACCCGTCAGCACCTTTGCTTGTTTGTTTATTTCCTTTTTGAGGACTTCTGCCTGGGAAATTGCCTCCTATTTCTTATGTCTAACTGTAGAACTTGGTGTTTTCATTATTTGGCTTCACCCTTTTTCCTTACAGTGTTTCCCCATCTTAATGAGATCCCTTTGAATTCCAATTATATCTTCTGACAGACTCAAAACATTTCTGGGCTTCACTGCTCCTTCTTATTTACGAACTGTCCTTTCTATGCCATCACCTAAACCATTCCTGAAAAATATTGGTTAGTCCTGGGTCCAGGAAAACCACAAGAACTCAGGGTATCATAAAATCCCCTCCCTCACCTGCTGCCCACTCTGTTTTTGATGCAGCCCAGGACATGGGTGGCTTTCTTGGCCTCAGGTCCAATTTTTCATCTACCAACTCTTCCCATCTCCTTCTCTGCAAGTCTATTCCCATTACATCACCCAGTTTGTTCAGATTCTGGGGGTTGTCCCAGTCCAGGAGCAGAGCCTTGTATTTGTCCTTGTTGTACATTGTGATGTTGAAGTCCTTTCCATGCATCCTTGCAGTCCATTACCAAAGAGAATTTACTGACAAAAAAATTGTTTTAAACAATGATTTCTGAGCCAATTTTTACAATATTTTCATCTAGACTTTGTTTGCTCTACTTGTGTATTTGTCATCTGCTGCTTTTTCCCTTCCTCAGGTGCTGCCTGTCCTAGAAAGGTACCAGGTAACTTTTGACAAATGCACACTTCTTGCTGCTCATTTTCCTGCTGTGTTTTGTGCATCAGCAAATCATACATTGGATTATTTCCCCCATCCTCTGTACAAATGGGGCTGCACAGGGCTGGCATTAAGCTGTCTGGCCTCTAATTCCCAGATTTTTGGATTTTGCCCTGTTCAGACAGTCTCTTTTCTCTCATTTCTCTCTTCTGGTAATTCAGTTGATTCCCCATGAATTTTCAGTTTACAGCTCCAAGGTTGTCTCAATATTTCTCTAAACATTTCACCTTAGTATTTACGAGTCCTAGGCAGTTTGAAAATACCTAACCCTTAATCTGAGCTCCACACTCCCATTGTTGGCTCCTCATTGACTCTGAAGAGAGCCAGAGCAAATTGCTGAGCAGTAAATGTAGAAGACATCAACATATAATTCACCAACTCTACACTATAAATAATTCCTCCTTCCTCTAGAGATCAAAATGACCCAGACTTTGTTCTGTGAGAGCATCTTCCCCATCTGCCAATGACACATAAGGAATACTGTCAAAGTAAAATGAATGATTAATTGTTTGAATGATACCTCCTTTGATCTGAGAGCGAGCTGCTTGTTGTTCAGACCTGTAATTTTAATTACTGAATGGAGTTGCAGTTCACAATTTTGATCTGAGAATGAAGACGAGATTTCTGGATTTGGGGCAGCAGACACCAGCTGGTATTTTCCTGTTTCTGCAAACATGAGAGCTTCAATGCCCACAGCATGAGCAACGAACAGGAGGGGCTGGAGGCCACTGTGCCGCTGGAAAACTGTGATTGGAAACAGGGTGGGATGACTAACACAGCCAAAGTGCTGCAATGGATGGCTGTGAGCTCTTCAGAAGGGACAGACAAGAGAGGAGAGGCAGCAGGGTAACCCTTGTGTCAATGGGGCTGAGGGTTTATGGGTCAGAATCGTGGGGAAGGCCAGCTAGGCACTTATCCTGGTGGGAGTTTGTTATAGACCACCCAGCCAGGATGAAGAGATGGATAAATTGTTCTAGAAGTATCTGGGAGAAGCCTCATGATCGCTGGCCTTTGTTCCTGTGGAGGAATTCAATTTAACCCCAATGTCTGCTGGAAATAGAGCACAGCAAAGAGGAAACAGTCCGGGATGTTCTTGGAGTGCGTAGAAGATAAATTCCTGACACAACTGGTGAGTGAGCCAACTAAAGAAGCTGTGCCACTGGACCTGTTGGATGGTTTTAACCAGAATTTTAAAACTTTCAACTGGATGCTGAGCACAGACAGTTGGAAAATAAAGTGAACTGTCACACAGCCTTTAGTGTCTGCCTTAGACGTTGGCACCTTTTATATGATAAGAAGGTGAGTGAGAAATGAGAGCGTCTTGGCCTCTTTTTTCTATTAGAAATTTGGTGGTGATCCAGAAGGAAATAAATGAGGAAGAAGTATTAAGTATAATTTATGAAGAGAGATTACAGGAATTTACCAATTGCAGGCTCAGAAAGTGCAGCAGTGATTAGTTGAGCCATGATGACTGTGTAGAAATACTTGATGTGTAATAGCATTAAAAAAAGGGTAGAATAATTTAAAATATTAAGGTTGAAGGTAGTAACAAATTACCAAGTAGTAACTAAGGATAGAGAGAAATAAATTAAATATTAAGAAAAAAATCCTGGAGCAATGAGATGAATCATTTAGGATATAATGGATATTTTTAAAGTAGACAGTCTCTCGTGTATAGAATGGAAAATAAAAGCGTGTGAGGGTGTTTGGGAGAGTCAATTTGCAGGAGGTGATACCAATCAACATTTCTTTTCTGAGCCTTTTAGCTGCAGTTGTAATTAATTTGCCCTCAGACACCTTTACTCAGCATTTGTGCCTTTTAGGTAACCTGCATTATTGACTGAAAATATGTAAAGAAAAGTGTCAACAGTGTTGTCTGCAGTCCACAGAGCCAAAACCTGGAAGAGCCTACGAAGACCATAACATTTGGTTTTGAAATGCACAGGGAAATGTAGGGCAGAGAGGGTTTTTTTTTAATTGCATTAACATGTATCTCCTTTTTGCCCAGTTTGTACCGTTGAGGAGAAGGTGAACCTTGGGCAGATGTTGGATGTGGAGTTACTCACGGAGCTGGTGCTCTGTGGAGCCCTTGGTGGCCCAGAGAGCCATACCTCTTTTTTTTTGGCTGTGCATCTTCAGTCTCCTGAAGAAAGAGGGCAAGATCTCTCCTCTTGAGGGACCCCACCTGGACCTCTGGCACCCCCAACACAAGAGAGATGTTGACCTCTTCAAAGGAGTCCAGAGGAGGCCACTAAGCTGATCAAAGGGCTGGAGCACCTCTGCCATGGAGCCAGGCTGGGAGAGCTGGGGGTGTTCAGCCTGGGAAGAGAAGGCCTCAGGGAGACCTTAGAGTCCCTTCCAGTGCCTGACCAGGGGCTCCAGGAGAGCTGGAGAGGGGCTTTGGACAAGGGGAAATGGCCTTGAGCTGAAAGAGGGTAGGTTTAGTTTACATATTAGGCGTAAATTCCTTCCTGGAAGAGTGGTGAGGCACTGGAAGAGGTTGCCCAGAGAAGTTGTGAATGCTCCATCCATGGAGGTGCTCACGGTCAGGCTGGACTGGGCTTTGATTAACCTGGTCTAGTGGAAGGTGCCCTGCTCATGGCAGGAGGTTGGAACCAGATGATTTTCAAGGTCCCATCCAGCCCAAACCTTTCTATGATTTTATGCTTCTAACCTTCAGTGACCTCTGTGAGAGATTGTGACTTCCCTCTTCTCTTTCATCAAACCCATGAACTCCATTTGTAGTGAGGACTGAGTTGTCTCCAACCTCTGTGCAGGGTACAGCAGTTTCAGCCATTTCTAAACAGAGAACTGGCAGCATAGCAGTGAATTGTAAAAAGATGTTGCGTATTTCCCTTGTCCCTTTGTCTTTCTCCTTTCAGTTAAAGTTAGATGTTCTTTTTTTAATTTGTCGAGAATAAATAGTGCACCTTAATGAATCGCTCTGTTGATAGCTGCAGATCAGGCTCTGCAATCAGTATTTTATTTAAGTAAAATAATTGAGCAGCAATTGATAATACATGACACCTTAAGATTGCTCTAATTGCTTGGCTTCCCAGAACACTCCTAAAAAGAAAATGAATTCCTCCATTGTATTTTTTTTTTTCTGGCTGCATGACCCTCATGGAAATAAATCCAGAGTGGGGAATTAATAGTGCTGCAAACAAAGTGTAGAAAGTGTTGAAGTTTTTGTCATAATCTTTGCACGGTTTCTATTTTTGAAGATAACATACCACCTGCAATAAACTGCCTTTCCTGGGGCTGGTATCAGTCAGGGTGATAGATTACAACTACTTCCCTCACTACTGCTATTAGTTTATACATTGCAGCCTGGGGCAGGAAGCAGGAGATGCTAAAGGAAAAGTCACCGTGGAACAAACTGAGTTTGGAGTTGCTTATGGATTTCCATACCTTTGGTGACTTGGTACTCAAGAGACTTCCTTCTTCTGAGCAGCTGCAAAAAAAGTGTAGCTGTAAATATTAAATGTGTTTTGTTTTATTTTAAAAAGACTGAGTGTCCCCAACAAGAATTCTTATTGCATATAAAAAAATAATAACTTCTTTTTTCATAGGTTGCTGTAAGAACTCGTATATCTCACTTTTTGCTGTTTGCTGCTGTAGAGACCGATGGCTCCTTGGAGCTGTTGGAGAGAAAAATAAATGTGCAATACAGACAAATGGTTCCTGTTGGACAGGTACCTACCACATGAAACACTCTGTGACAATTGCATCAAATCACTGTGGTTATTGCCCAGCTCTTGCAGAAAGAAAAGGGATCTGTTGCTCATAAAAGCCTTTTCTTGGACAAGGCTGTGGATTACTGTGGGTGGACAATTCTGCTCTGGTTTGCGTGGCTTTTATGTTTACCTTTTGTATTGTATTTAATTTTTGCTTTTGGGGTGCCAGGCCAGCAAATTTCACAAACCCTAAGCTACAACCTATATTTGAAATACAAATGGATATTCTCTATTGGGACAACTTTCATCTTCACTGAGTATTTTTATTCCTGGTCTACAAAGGCCACAATGTCAGGCATTTCATTATCTCTGCTCACTTTGGGTCTTTCATGCAATTAATTTTGTGCCATTTGATTAGCCTATATACATACATGAATTAACTCAGAATGGACCCCTTAGTTCAGCTCCGGGGAGCTTGGACATGTGAGAATGCAGAAAATCCCACAAAAACCTTTCTAGCATATCAGAAAACAGAAGCAATATTTCTGATCTGTGAGTCTCTTTCATATCCAGCCCAAGGGTTTGTTGGAAAAGCAAGGATATTAATCTTTCTTTAGTGGTAAAGTAGATAGAAACTTGGCTGTAGGAGAGCAAAAGTTTGGATTCGTACTGTGGGTGCAGAAACTTTCTCTTGCAACCTTGAGAAAATAAATCACAGAGTCATGGAATGGTTTTCGTTGGGACCTCAAAGATCACCCAGTTCCAACCCCCTCTGCCATGGATCAGATTGCTCAGGGTTGTTACTCCCAAATATGCATTGTAGCATCCTAGGAACTTGTTCCAGCTGTGCTAGCAAGGTACAGGAACATCATTCAGCAAAGAGAAATAAAATTGCAGCATGTTCCCATTTGGAGATCAGAGCTGATGGTCACTCTGGACAGTAATGAAATCACTTCCCTCTTCATATCCTTAGTTTGTGGATCTCCCTTCCTCTTTCACTCTCTGTGGACTTTATGAATGTCTGGTGGAAGAGGAGAGTGGTGGGGATTAAAGGAAGGGCAGGGCACTGCAAAATATGTGAATTCACACGCTCTGCTCCCTCATGGGTGATTTTCAAAACATTCTCCATTTGCTCTGCACCTCAAATTTGTAGTGTAATTCCTTTGTTCTCCACACCCCTCTGTCTCTCTTGCCCACTCTTGCGAACCCTGGAGCACTGATTCCAGCTCTGGAGTGTCCAAGGCCAGGCTGGGTGGAGCTTTGAGCAGCCTGGGACCGTGGAAGGTGTCCCTGCTCATGGCAGGGATTGGAACTAGGTGGTCTTTAAGGTGCCTTCAAACCCAAACTATTCTGTGATATTCTTTGTGATTCTGATTCCATGATGACACAACTGTTGCATCTCAGTTTTCTGATGTGACCCATTCCTGCTGACATCACTCCCGCTCCCCCTGATATCAAAACTATCACAGCATTAACTAGAAGTCAAAATAGAATCAACATGACTCCTTTTTTTTTTTTTTTTTTTTTTGGTTAAAACTAAGCAAGGCGAACAAATTTTTCCTTTCTTTTATTTTTTGTTTACTTGCCCGTTATCAGATCATATCAGTGTTCGTGCTTATTTTACACCAGAGTGTTTAGCCAGGAAAAAGAAGCCTGAGATTTAAGGTCTGTTTTCTGCTACTGTAGACAGAAATAGGCTGTGTTTATATCTCTGCAATCTGCTAAGCCTCAAATGTTCATTTAACACCTGGTGTATGTTCAGGGCAAGTTAATCTTAAAATTATTAGTGCCTCTCTATATCCAGTGGCTGTTTATACAGGTGGGAGTGTTCATGGCACGTGAGAATACATGTCTTTATGTGCCTGTATAAATACTCACATGTATGTACATATGGCAGTTCGCACACTTTTATAAACAGACGAATTTAAATGAAATTTGGGGTGTTAATGTGAAGAACAGAATCAAAGTCAGTAAAAAGAATGCTTTATGTGAGCTTTGATGTTTATTATATTTCCCAAATATAAAGTGAGGATATCTACTTAAAAAGTAGAATTATTGATGACCTCCTCCATTAACACATCTCCCATTTCCAGATCCAAAGGGTTTTTAAAAAGGACAAGCTACTTCTTCCTATGTTTGTATTATATTTCCTTTAGACAAGCCTGACAAGGGGGAATGACTTTAAACCAGGGAAGGCAGGTTTAGATTGGATATTAGGAAGAAATTCTTCCCTGTGAGAGTTTGGAGGCCCTGGCACAGATTTCCCAGAGAAGCTGTGGCTGTTCCATCCCTGGAAGTGTCCAAGGTCAGGCTGGATGGGGCTTGGAGCGACCTGGGACAGTGGAAGGTGTCCCTGCCCATGGCAGGGGGGGGGATTGGATGAGCTTTAAGGTTCCTTCAACCCAAACCATTCTGTAATTTTACGATTCTGATTCCATGATGATACTGCTGGAGGGATTTGTGACCCTGTGGGGGCCCCACGTGAAGAACTGCAGCCCACAGGAGATTAGAGCAGTTTGTGGGGCACTGTCTGCCATGAAAGGGACCCCACAGTGGAGCTGGGGATTAGTGGGAGAAGAAATAAATGTGTGATGAACTGACCACAGCCCCTATTCCCTATTCCCCTGTGCCACTACGGTGGAGAAGGGACAAACTGTGGGAGTTAGGTCCCAGAACAGGGGAAGGTGAGGGAGAAGCATTTTAAGATTTGATTTTACTTTTCATTACCCTCCTCTGATTTTGATTGGTAATAAATGAAACTGATTTCCCCAAATCAAGTCTGTTTTGCCCGTGACAGTAACTGATGACTGATCTCTCCCTGTCCTTACCTCACCCCAAGAGCCTTTCGTTATATTTTCTCTCCCCTGTCCAGCTGAAGAAGGGAGTGATGAAGCAGCTTTGGTGGGCACTTGGCATCCAGCCAGGGGCAGAATGAATAAAATACCAGCTGGCAGCTCACAGGATCTCTGTACTCATCCCTGTTGAGGTGCCCTCTGCAATGGCCTCGGCTCTGTCTCTGATGAGCTCGAGGCATCTCACCTCCCAGAGCCTCTCCATTTGGCTTTTGGTGGACAGGAACCTCCTTCCTGTTGTGTTTCTTGAGCTGGTGTCCCCAGGTGGGTGCTGGGCTGGCATCCCAAAGCTCAGCATGACTACTTTAATTATGCAGCACAGTTCTACACTCCCTGAGATGACACAGACCTCTAAGACAGCAAAAGAGAGAGGAAACTCGCACAGGCAACAGAGAGAGAGAGAAACTCCACACTCTGGCTGTTGTTGAGCCCCAGAGGAGATCTAACTCAGTCTGTAATTGCTGTTCTGGATAGCTCCTGCCCTCAAAACAATTTTCTGCTGGTCTGTTGTTGCTTAGGCTGAATCAGGTTGATTTATTGAATGTCATTTTTTTCTCCCCAGCCACAGACAAGAGAAAAATATTTGTTGAAAGGCTGTTGCAGCAAGATTTAGTTTCTGCCCATCTTGCATCAGAAGCTTGCTCACGTTTTATATTATTTTTTCCTTCCCCTGTCTCTAAGAAAGGAATGAGGACAGACAAACACCGTGCTCTGATTTGTCTTTCCATGTCCATACATGGTGGACCACAGGGTAGGAGATGCCCCACGGGTGTTGCAGATGGGACAACACACAAGGAACATCTCAACATCTCTTTGGTAAAACATGACAGACACTACAAAGAGCTGATGGTTGATTTTCTTTTCTTGTTTCTTTACTTTTTCCCCCCAAAGATAACAAGCACAAGGGTTTTGTTTTACTTTATTGTGTTTTGGAGTGCTTCCGTGTGCAGAAATACATACCTGGGCCTTATAGGACATCTTTCAGGATCTCCTTGAGGTTTATTTTTTAGCTCTCCTGGCTGCTTGCTGCGGAGTAGATGACGGGTCAGAAGGTGAGGTCACTTGTAAAAATTCAGCAGCTCCTGAATATTGAGGCAGCAATTAATTTAAATGCTTATTTATAGTCCTTTAAAAAAATGGGTGGCTGGTTTGTGGGTAAATGCAAAAAGATGTGCTAAATAGGATAGACCACTGATACTTTTGATCCCATTTTTATACAAACCTAAGGCAAAAATTCCTAGAAATGAGTGTGACTCTTCCCTTGAGGACCTGAGCTGACACTGATAGAGGAGGCTGGGATCTGGCTCCATGTGAGAGAGGAATTATTGACTACACAGATTTGTTCTGTGTCCTTATGAGGAGAGCATGTTCCCCTCTCTGGTTTATTTAACACCATTCCCATGGCTGGAATACAGCAGTGTCCTTAGGATATCATTAAGGGCAGGGTTATGCTGGAAGTTCTTGGTGTGAGTAAATCTTCACCCCACAAAGCATGAGAGTGGAAGAGAGAAGAGGTTTGCTTCTTTGCTGTCTTGGAAATACTCCAATAATGCTCATTATGTGGGGAAACAGGCTGCTGGGATTTATTGTTCCCGTACTGGTGACAATGTCTGGGTTTTATAACCCAGCTTTCTCACAAATTAATTTCAAAAATGTTGAAATCTTTATCTTGTTAAAGCAAAAAAAAAATTGGAAATTGAAATTTCGGGTTTATCTGCAAAATCGTATTTCCAACTATTTTTGTGTCAGGTTTAGAAATTTAATTTTTTTTTTCCCAAAATCTCAGTACTATGCAGTGATATTATTCACTTATTGAGTCAGGTTAAATTACTCAAATAGTCCTGCCATTTTAACCCAGTACTTTCTGTTAAGAACTTCCCAAATTAATTTTCCCTAGGGAGAGTTAATCCTCTGGAACTTAGGGGCCTCAAATTCTTTCACATCTCTGGTTTTCTCATCTATCACTTCTCTGCTTTTCCGACCATCTTTAGCTACTACCGTTTCATTTTATTGTTGACTAGTTTAATTCTTTTTGTTCCAGAATGGATGATATTAAATCCTGTCTACTAATCTGAACAATGGATTTCTCCTTTTGGGGAAAAAAAAAAACAAAAGAAAAGAAAAGAGGATTTATCTAGAATAGTTTAAACCTGTCTCCTTCTTGCTGCAGAATATACTGAATGAATTGTTGCCAGACAGGAAAGGCTGCTGTTAATTAAAACCCAGAGAGCTCCAGCCTGGTTAGCTGGCAGGGAGACAGAATTTTGGGAATGGTGGTGGCTGCTGCACTCCTGGGTTCTGTGGAGTCAGAGATTTACGAGGAGCTGTATTTCACTGGGAATTCTGCAAAGTGTGTGCAAACATGGGAAACCAAAGGCAATCTGATTTTCCTAACAAACTCTGATGCCTGCCAAGTTCAGAGGTACTTGGGGATGGAGCAGACCTGGCAAGAAGGAGCAGGAGAGTAGCTCCAAGGTATATTCCATTGCAGAAGGTCTTTATCTCTGGGTATTTTTCTTTCTTCTATTTCTTCTTTTGTTTTCCTTACATATATCAAGGTCTTTGAAACTTCACATTGCCAGGTTAAATTATTCAACAGATTTCTTGCTTCAGGTCAGATTGTTTTTGTTCTCTGTGCTTTATAACTCACCCCTGTTTGCTTTTCCTTAAGTGCAGTAGTCGCAGCTTTTTCCTTCCTCACAACTCCGCGCTGGCTCTCGCTGATGCATATTTGCTAAACAGTAATTTTAAGTGTTATTGCAACATTATGGAAAGGATCTCTACTCTGCAGCTGCAGATGGCTGGTTCTTCCCAAGCAGAATACAAATTAATACAAATGCCAAAGTTGAACCAGAACCGTTGGCACACAGCGTTGAATTTCCTTTCTCCTCCTTCCCTCCCTCACATTAACATCTGGGGATCAGGACACAGACAGCCCAACTGCTCATGGCTAAATTAGGAGGGGAAGGGAAGGGCCCTATGAGAAGTCAATGTATCATCTGTTTTATTCCAGTGGAAATGCTTGGGGTTGGTGGAACTCGTGTATAATTCTATATATTGCAATAAACTCTGTCTAACCAAAGGTACATGCAAAAATGTATTTGTGAGTTTTAAGACACCTTCACTTAAAGTGCTGAAAAAGAAGAACAACAGAATAAAGCAGATTGAAGTGCAGAAAGGATTGTGTTTATATTGCAAGGAACAGAAATCAAAAATTATGTCGGTGACAATTTAGCCAAGAGAGAAAAATCAGCATTCTGAGCTTTTTTGGTATTATTATTTTTTTTGTTTATATTTTCCTTAATCGTCTTTTGCAATGCCGTTAAACAAGAGCAGAACAACACATTAAAGTTAATTCACAATTCTTCACATTTTGCTAAACTTTAGCTTTCTCCTTTGAAATATTTTTACAAAAAGCTCAGAAAACTTCCCTACACAAAAAAGAATCACCACTAATTTCTCCTCATTTCCCAGCAATGATTTACTAACACAGTGCTCAAGTACAATCTCAAATTACTTAGATTTCATTGTTTTGTGAAATATTCTGCAGTATTTACAGAGTAAGTTAGGAATACCATCCATAATTAAAGCTTCATTATGCTTGACAAGGGAAGGAATGAAGTGCATTTTGTGGTGCATTACCCGGGCTTTGGTTGGGGGAGTGTTTTTTTGCTTTATTATGATTTCTCACAGCTTTTTTCAATCTTTTACTTTTCCTACATCTTCAGTTACTCAACAATTTGGAGTATTCTAGCACTCACAGTGGGACTCCCAGACCTCATTTTAAATTGATGCAATTCTATTGCATTACGTGTTCAAGTGTTGTGTCAGTTATATTGTCATAGCAAACTTCAGTAGGAGGACATGGATTCATTTTGCACCATTTTCGAAATTCACTCGCAGGGAAACAGAGTTCTTTAAAAAGTGTGGTGGCAGCAATTGGATCTTTTGGGATGAACCTGGAATCACGGAGTGGGTCAGGCTGGAAGGGACCACAGTGGGGTCATCTGGTCCAACCTCTCTGCTCCAGCACAGTCATCCCAGAGCACAGGGCACAGGATTGTGTCCAGGCAGTTGCAAAACTTATCCTGCTCTGATTCTGTTAGTAATAAATTCAATTTATGTCTGTCTGTTCTGCCCATGTTAATATTTGGAGGGGGAGGTCTCCAGGTTGTTATCTCATGAACCCTTCATTATATTTTGTCTCCCCTGCCCACTTGTGAAGGGGAGTGAGAGAGCAGATTTAGTGTGTTCCTGGCGTCCAGACATGGTCAAACAACACACAGGGTTCCATGGACTTACCATTTTCCAGACAGTCTGTGGAATCTCCATCCTTGGAGGCAGACAAAGCCATGGCCTTGAGCAACCTGCTCTAATTGTCTGCTCTGAGAAGGGTTGTTGGGCTAGATAATATCCAGAGGTTCCTGCCCATTTCAATGTTTCTGTGATTCTCTGATTTGTACAGCTGAAAAAAAAATACATCCTGTTTTAGTGTCTTTTTTTTCTGCTCTGGTAATGCTGCCTTACTGGTAGTGCATTTAGCAGTGTCTGTGTTATTATGTCTGTTATTGCTAAATTAATTATTTTTACAAGAGACAGTGTCATATGATGTCAACATATGCTCACATTTGCTCTTTTATATGGTAAATGTTCAGAAATGAAGGAAACAAACTCATGGGTAATTTGCTGTGTTTTCACAGAGAAAATTTCAGAGCTGAATGTAGTTACTTCTTTTTTTTTTTTTTCTACTTGAAAACATAAATGAATCTGTTCATCAAACAACTCTTTCCTTATTGCCCTACAAATAAGGCAATTTCAAATTCAGGGAGTTTTTGATTGTATCTCCATCAGTTTATGAATAGCATCAGATGGATGCTGTGCTGAGAGATGGCCTTTTTCTGTGTAGGAGAAAACAGTCTGGGCTGAATGGCCTGCGTCACCAATAACTTTTTTAGAAAGAGAAGGGTTTGCCGCTGTTGTTTTTATTGTTGTTTTTCCTTAGTCCTCCACAATTCTGAAAAGCAGCCATAAAATCTGATCATTCCACTTGTTCCTCTCACAAAGCTTGAGTCAGCTGGCTGACTTAGATCCAGCAAACCATGGCTCTAGAGGGAGTTTTTTATTTACTATAGGAGCGTTGCAACTTTCCCTTTTACCTCTACGCTGATGAAGATTTCTGTGCTTTCTTTGTGTTTTTGTGAAGATTTCTGTGTTTTTCTTTGTCAGGATGGACTGTAGAACGTGCCTTTTACCTTTGGATATTCCCCACTCCTCGCTAACGTTTGGATTTTTGTCTTTTCAGAGTGACATGTTGGACGTGAACCAGATCATCAAAGACCTGGCCTCCATGGTGCACGAGCAAGGAGACACAATAGGTAGGTGTCACATGAAAATTATGGGCTTTATTACCCTCTTCCACCGTTCCAACGTGATCTTGTGAGCAGCCCTTTGTTGATGCTGTGATTATTTTCCCTGTGTTTTGAGCTTTTTGTACATCCAGAGACATTTTGAGCTGACAAGCTGCCCTGTGCAATAAGGTTCTCATGTTATGGACAGTTTGCTGGTATATTTAGCATAAAATAGAATTCTCTGGGAGATGAATCCATTCCCTTCTGACTGCAAAAAGGAAGCTGGAGAATATATAACATTAACTGGAAAGGGATCCAATTCTTCCTTTCTACCTGGAACTGTAATTAAAAAACAATAGTAGTGGTAATTATTATTACGAGTATTGATGAAATTAGAGAAAATTAAGCAGCTTTTTGTTTCCAAATAAAACTTTTATTCCACATAGCAGGGTGTGTCTAATTAAATTTACAGAAGCCTGACATCAAGATGTGCTCATATACAGTCTGAAGTTTCTGCCCATTAGTTGATGTCCTCTTGTTCTCCAGCTACCAATGACTAGGAAAAAATGGAGTGGAGAAAACTGGGAAAAGAGTTTAGAATAACCTCTAGTCCTGTCTTTAGGAGCCACCCGTCACTGAGGGCCGCCACTTTTTGTGAACAGAGGAATAAGACACTTTAAATCAGCTCCCTCTGACCTTTGTCACTGCTCTTTTCAGATGAAGTGAAGAAAAATCAGTCTTTTTTTCTCTGTCTCT
Source organism: Vireo altiloquus (assembly GCA_013396875.1). Lineage (NCBI taxonomy): Eukaryota > Metazoa > Chordata > Aves > Passeriformes > Vireonidae > Vireo > Vireo altiloquus. The sequence goes on from VZRF01008003.1 coordinate 182,353, forward strand.
TATTTTTTGTATGCACAATAATAATATGTGGTACTTGTGAAACTGCCCACTTCCAAATTTGAGAGCTAATAGTCCTAAAGGCTCATTGATGGACCTAAACTCTGGAGGAGGAAGATTTGTGGGGTTATTTCTCACCTGAAGGCTCAGCTAGAGTTCTCACTGGTGCTCCTGGGACCAAGAGCAAATCCTGAGACAGCCATATGTAGATTTTAAAAGCAGAAACTCTTCTCTGCTGCTTATTAATCACTCTGGATTTCTTTGCTAAGTTCATACCTTTGCAAATTTCCATTAGCTTAAGGTACTTCCTTTCACACTGAAATGAGTGAACTATACCCCTCTGGGAAACACCACTCAGGTTCACAGGGGCAGGAAAAAAAATCAAAATTATATTTAAAATCAGTTTTATTTGTATTTTTTCTTTTTTTCTTCTTCATTTCTGGGTTTTTGTTCTTTTCCTCTTAATGCTGGTTTGAAAGCTTATTTTTGTACATGGATAACTTTGGAGCCTGATTCATCTCTAAAAGCACATCAGATGCTAATGCCTTGAGGGACATGACAACATACATCAGCTAGCTTCAAGATCCTCACAACTCCTTTTCTTAAGGCAATATTTATTATTTTAAGATGTTACCCATGCATAGAAGCCATCCCAGTATTAACTTCCCTGTGACATGCTGTTAGACTAAGTAGGACATTTTGGTTTTGAGCCAGCATAAGGTTTTTGTGGTGGTTTTTTTTTTTTTTTTGGTCTTCTTCTTCTTCCTCTTACACACCAGCAGATTTTTAACAGTCTTTTTTAGGACTATCTTTTAATCCTGACAGCCAGTTGAGGTATCTTCCCAACCAATTGCTGAAGGGTCCCACTGTTTATCTCTTGACATTCATATTACACAGAAGTGAGTGAGATGAAGAATCAGGAGGCAAGGGATGTTGAAACCCCCACAATGAAAATTCCATGATGACAAGAGACAGCTCTCTTGGCACTTGTTTTATTTCTCTTTCAGTCCTCTGACATGCAGGGAATGAAAGCTCTCTGTGAGCTTGGTTAGGAAACACAGGGAAAATACAATCCAGGGAGTATGAGATGAGCCCCTCAGCAAAATGCTCCCAGAGAAATCCCCTCTCTGGTTCACCTGAGCTGGGGACAATTGTGGGGAGAGCTTCTCTGGTCTGTGCATGGCACAGCAGAGCAACCCTTGCTTCTTACAAAAACCTGAAAGGAGTTTTTCTGGCATGTGGGCCAATTCCTTAATGAACACCTTGATAACGCTCCCTGGGGGAGAGAGCAATTTCTGCCATGCAGGGAAGAAATAGAATGCAGGCTTGGGAGAGCATATCTCTGTTATTTAATGTCTTCTGCAAACAAATTCTGTGCCCAAGTTCCTGGTCGTGGCATCTCTTTGATACAAATATTTAATTATGCATTACCGTATCAGTGAGCCATAAGCCTTTGAAACCAAAACAAGCCAATGGCCTGGGTTAGCTGGGAATCAGCAGAGTCTTCCCAACACAATCCTGCTGGAGCTCTTGGAAAAAGCATCCCAGTGCAGCTGCATCCCAGTGTAGGCTGCTGGTGAGGGGAAAGAGTGCAAGGAGGAGGACACCAATAGGAGAAAACAATAATTAGCTCTAGAATTGGTGTTGGTGACATGGTTTTGGGTTCAGTGGGACCCTGTTTGTGGATTTGCAGCTGCTTTGGAGAGTTGAGATCCACCACATTAGGGGGACTTTAGTAAGGGTTGGGGAGGGAGGGTGTGACTTGCAGTCCTGTGGGAGCAGAGGACAGGATTGCTGAGAAAAAGGACACAGAGTGATGTGGCAAGAAGGGTTCCCAAAGTAGTCAAAATGGATTGTGGGCAGGGTCACATCCAGACCTGGAAATGAGCAGGGAAGTGCCTAGCAGGCAACACCATCATGGGCAAATATCCCAAATCCTCTGCAGGAACTGAACATTCTGTGGTGCTAAATGCACAAAGGATAGGGAATAAACCTGATGAGTTAGAGATCTGTGTGAAGCTGCAGCTCTACGATTTTGTTGGGATGTGGTGTGTTATGTCAGAGGTGATTGCAACAGCAACCATCACTCCTTTCCATACTCATAGATAGATGGCCACTCAGCTGAGCTGTGAGCTCCCCAACAGCCTGAAACGTTCCCAGTGTTTCACACTGAACATCTCTATTTTATATGTGCGAGTGTGTGCTTTGATTGGTTGTACTGGGATGTGCAGGAAAACTTCCATGGAATCAGTTTTGTGACTGGTATTAGGGAGAAGAGAATCCTTAAATCCTCAGTTCCTCTGAAGAAAGTGTCAACAACACGGCTGCCAATATTTATATTGCAACCTGATGAAAGCAAGTGCATATTTGTCCTCCTTTGTTAGGCTTCTGTTTGTCTTGTAACTGAGAATAAAGATGACCTGAATAGGAGTTAATGGTTTGGTTTGGTTTTTTTTTTTCCCATGGCAAAAGGAAAAAATTTCTGTGTTTTAGAAGAGCTGTTTTTTCATGGTACCTGTGTATGTAACCTTAATAGTTATGCCAGAATAACACTCAAAACCTACATCCCTTATCTAAACTTCTCTGATGGAACTTTCATCACTTCTATCACTGTTCGCAGTTCCATCACATTTCTCAGACCCACAAGGAAAGACCCTTACTGTTGTGAAAGCATTTTACACTTTTACAAGTGTCACCTTTCTGACACTTTTGAGCAGTTTTGGAACCAAGCTTTGAGTATCTGTAACCTCCCAACTCCCTAGAATGGGAAAAGATCCCAAGTTCTCAGAGTGGCCACGTATTTTAACACCGCAAGAACAGAAACACAGGAAGGAATTTACCAGTTCTCTACCTCTTTGTCCAGAACAAATGTAGACAAATCTATCTTTGCACAGCAAATCTCACTGGCTGAAAGAATCATGGAATCATAGGACAATCTGGGTTGGAAAGGACTTTAAAGGTCAACCAGTTCCACTGCCCTCCATGGGCAGGGACACCTTCCACTATCCCAGGTTGCTCCAAGACCCACCCAACCTGGCCTTGGACACTTCCAGGGATGGAGCAGCCACAGCTTCTCTGGGCAACCTGTGCCAGAACCTCACCGCCCTCACAGGTGAGGTTTTTTTCTTCCTAATAAACCTACTCTATTTTAGTTTTAATCCATTCCCCGTTGTCCTGTCACTCCAGGCTCTTGTAAATAGTCTCTCCACCTTTCAGGTACTTGAAGGCTGCATTTAGGTCACCACAAACCCTTCTCTTTTCCACTCTGAGCAGTCCCAATTGTCTCAGCCTTTCCTCTTAGGAGAGGTGCTCCATCCCTCTAATTAACTTGGTGGAGTCCTCAGAACAGATCAATGTCCTACTGTGTCAAGCTTAAGACTTCCTCAGACTTTCTTTTTAGACCAATACTTATCCAGACTTAGACCTTGATGCTTCTTAGCTTTCACTTCACTTGACTCTTGAAGTCTGGATTTTTTATATCTAAAAATAACTGTGTGAAAAAAAATTCTTAATGTGATCTAAATTCGATGCTCCCTCACTTAACAAACATCTCTGCCTGGTATCTGTCAGGCTGGAGCCCACAGACCTGAAAAAAGAAGTAAAATCGTGGCAGCTGCTGCTTTCCTTCAGTCAGGAGGAACTTCGTGATGGGCCAGTGTGTTCAGTCCTTGAGTGATGCTGCCACTCACTGATCTGCCACATTGTCACTTATTACCTAGTGATGGTAACAAAAGCAATTAACTTCCTTCAAAGGAAAAGATATTTGCATGAATGCAAATGGGTTGCTTATTTTGGAAGCTTTGGAATATGGGGAGTTTTTTTCAGTTTTGTTTTTGGTTTGTTTTTTTTTTAAATCCTTTTTGTTTTTTTCTGTGAAATCAAGTCCACTTTGTTGCTTTTCTGACCCGAAGGCTGGTTTGACATGTAAACACTGTCAAGAGGGCCCATCAGTACATCCTCCTCCGGTCTGACTGCCTGGATGGCATAGCCAGGAGTCTGTTGTCAGACTGAGAGCTGAGCTGGGATATCATTCAACTGGAGCCTTAAGTAAACCCTCCCCAGTTGTGTGTCTTGGCTTGAGACATCTGCAGAAAATGAACTCATCCTGAGAGCAGTGCCCAAATACCTGAATGTAACAGCTTTAATATCTCTGATCAGTTGAATGCTGCGTGCAAAGTCTCTCATTTGGTTAGGATTCCTAAGTGATCTCAGAGGAGGCTGTTATGGGAGTGTGTACTTCTGTGTTCTTATTGCCTCCTGATGGATTGGGCAATCTTCTCCTGGCTGTGTTGCTTCCAGGCACTGGGTAAGACCCAGAATTATGTGTCAGTACAGACCCCATGCAGGAAGGGTACCCTGAGGTGTTTCTGGGACACGTATGATCTATTCCACTTCCCATTCACTTCCCAAGAAACTTCCCATTTCTTTGTTCGCCTTCAGTATAAGCCCTGTCATCAGTTGTGTTTCTGCTAAGTCTAACAAAGCTTTATGGCAAACCACCCCAGCTGCTGAAATGGTGTGGTATTATTATCCTTAATTGCCTTGTAGGCCACAGTTTGGTCACTGGGTCACTGGCACAGGGTGCCCAGAGAAGCTGTGGCTGTCCCACCCCTGGAAGTGTTCAAGGCCAGGCTGGATGGATCTCTGATCAACCTGGTCTAGTGGAAGGTGTCCCTGCCTATGGCAGAGGGTTAGAACGAGATGATCTTTAAGGTATCCCCTAAGCCAGACCAGTCTGAGATTCTGTGTTGTGTTTTATACCACTCCCCTTTCCCTGTTTATCTGGACTGCAGCAGTGGTGGCCTCCACTGGGCAGCTCTCTGGACAGGGCTGGACAGCCTGTGAGGTGCTCAGCGTCACGCGAGGCACTGCTTGGTGACCTCTGCTCTACAACAGAGCTGTTGGAGCCTGCTGTGGGCTGCTGTGATCTCTGACCGACTCATTTTACTCGAGATAACAAGCAACGCAAAAATTGCATGAGCTTTCATGGTTCTCTCCTCCTCCTGTGCGCTGTGAGTGTGATTTTTTGTGCCATCCGTTGCACGAGGGCTCTCACATTTAGCTCTCGTGCTGGTAAAACAGCACATGCTGGTTTACAAGGAGAAGAATAATGGGCAACTCTACACTTGCAAATTTACTAACGCCTAAAGATTTGTCTGCTGTGTTTGTTTCTGTGTTTGACCCTCATAATGTGATTGGGCTGGTATAATTACAGTTAATGAGCCAGCTAATTTTGTACAAGAATCAAGACTCTTCCTTCCACGAGGTTTATTGCCACCCGTAGGATTCTTCTCACATCAATTTATCCAGAGCAGTTTTTGGGAAGTTGGAACTGCTGTGGTCGCAGTTTCTAATAATGCTGCAATTGAGCAGTAAATGTCAGAAAGGCAGAAGCTGCCCAGGTGGGTGGTTTATTTCTGCTGGGAGGTGCAGTACTCTGCTGGACTGTTTGGGAAACATAACTGGAGCAGTTTAAGTGAATCAAACGAGACATGTAAAGCAAAAGAGGTCAAGCAAGTTGTAAATATCAGTGCCCTTACTTGGTAGGCAAAATATATGATCTTTCCAAGACAGCAAGCAAAAATAAAATATATTTATTTCTATGAATCCACACCTCTACCAACCTTATTTACTCCTGTGACAAACTCAGATTGAAACTTCTTTCATCAGCAATAGGACTTGACAACTCAGCTGTGTGATGGAAAGTGAGTTTTGTGTTAATTATAGACAGAAGTGGACTTCTGAAAAATGCTGCATGCAAATGAAATTAAGGGATTTATCCAAACTGTGTCAATTAATGAGCTGTATTTTGGGAAAAATATAATTTTGATCTTTACTTCTTTATTTTTTTTTTTTTTAATTTGAAAATTTAAACAAATTTGATTTTTCTTTAATTTGGATATCTTATAGAATTAAAAGAAAAGAATGTGTTTAGTGTAAATGACAAGGAAAAGGTTATCCAGAGAACTTATGGACTCCCCATCCCTGGAAGTGTTCAAGGCCAGGTTGGATGTGACTTGGAGCAACCCAGCCTAGTGGAAGATGTCCCTGCCCATGGCAGGGGGTTGGAACTGGGTGATCTTTCAGGCCCCTTCCAATGCAAGCCATTCCATGGTTCTCTGGTTCTATGAAAAGAAAGGGTGTGCTACAGGCAACTATCTGGAGTTTCCTGTACAAAGCTATTTGAGCTGTTTTGTTCTGTAGGTTGCCTTCAGTAACTCTTTTGGGAAAAACCAATAAATCTGACAAACTCATAAATTTCTTCACAAAAAGAACCAAAAACCCTCATGTTGAAATAACTTTTTTTAATCAGAAAAAGAAGGAAAGGGAAAAAAAAAATAAAAACAACCAAACTGAATCAGGTCTGTTGCCGTGATATAATATCCTCACATGTGCAAATTTTGTGTGTTTAAAGATAGAGCCTTGGATTGATTATCCCAGGCCATCCAAGAGCATGGTGTAGGAATTAAGGACACCCTGGGTGGGTGACTGAGGATGTGCAGTGGTCACTGAGTCCAGAACATTCCCCTTCAGGTCGCTCTTCATGTACCAACTCTTCTCCTGTGGCAAACATCAGGAATTTGAGGCCTCTTGTCTCCGTAAGGAAGAGTAAATTGCTTTGCAAATGCCACAGTGATAATATTTCTGCACTCTGCCATTTAGCACCGAGCAGATGATAGGAGGTGCCTTATTCTCTGACAGGACATGTTGTTTTCCACTAGATACACACAGGACAGTGTTTGAATTTTTAATCCCTGGGAGATGTATCCTGGCAGGCATGGCAAACCTCTGGCAGGGCAGTACCATTTTGCAGCACATCCATATGTAGCAGATGCTTGACATTTCCAAGATGCATTTCAAGGACAGTATAAATCATTCAGGAGAAAAAGTGCTGTAAATTTATGCTGGTGTTTGGCCATTGCCCTGTAGCCACTTTTATTCATTCAGACCAAGGGGTTTGGGCTGTTGGCTGAAGAAAACCAACAGGAAGAGCTGGTTATGACATTTTAGGGTACTTTAAATACTCTTTCCAGGCCTGCCTAGAAAATGGTGCTGACTGGTTGTTGGGTGCCTCAGTCCTTACCTCAGAGGGTTGTGATGTGTTGTTGTGGGGAAGGATTAGAGATCTGCTAAAATCAGATTGGAAGGTAGGTTCTACCTGCCTTTTTTTTGGAAGCAATAACCACAGCTCCTAATGACTCAAGAGCTGAAAATTGTGTTTTCTTGCACCAATATAAGCCAGTGTGACCCATTTAGCCTGAGTTTAACATATGAGCACGATTATTTTATAAATCCCCTCGTGTGCAGAATTTATAACTCGATGTTTACATTGAAGTTTGCAAATGACTAACCCTGAGCCATTTTAAACTTTGCTTTGGAAGAATTGTCATAGTTTTCCTTCCCTTTAACATCACAGTTCTGTCGGCACTCAGCCTGAGGGTCTTTTGTTCGTGGAATGACACTCACTTAAAACTTTCCAAGTACATGGCAATTCGAATGGGCAAAATTCATTTTCACGCTGAAAGCAATTTCCCTCCAAACTTGGCTTTTAATTAGGAAAGAAACCTTTCTGCATTACCAAAATACTCCTTTTTTTTTCCCTTCTTCTTTTTATTGTGCCTCTCAGTATGCTATATTGATTATTTTTAGCCAGAAGTTGTAGCGATAAAAGAGGGTTAAGCTTATTAAAGTGCTAAAAATAAAAGCATACTATGAAAACCTGAAGGGCCCCATTTTGGTTACTGCCAAGTGGGAGCATATAAAAATTCTCATTCATGAGCTCACTTTCCTGTCTTTCAAGTGGTTTAGCTGAAATTCTGCCTTGTGAAACCAACCCACTGTCGCTGCTGTAAAAATTTGGGTCATATGAGTGATTCCTTGAAAGATGAGGGCAAAACCCCCACTCCAGCCCCTGTCACTCCTGTAATTTCCCATATAAGGTTCCTGTTGGTCATTAGAAGTGCTTGATCTCAGGACACAGATAAATAGCTGGGAAGTTGAAAGATACCTCTTGGGGTCATCATTATTTCCATCTCTGTGTGATAAATGTGTCATAAAATCATAACAAATTGAATCTAACACCTGGCTAGCTCTGTTGGCTTTGCTGCTGCTACTGCAAGATTATGTTTTAGATGAAAAATTATAAACATTTTCCTAATCCTCTGATGTATTTGGTTTCAAACACTGTCTGCTTTGGTGCAGCCCTGTCCCTCAGTTTACCAAAATGTCAATCGCATCCCCTTAGGATTTTTGTTTTCAAACTGTACAATAAATCTGTCACCAGGGTCTGAGGGCAGGAAGTTGTCACGGGATTCAGTTTCTTTGAGAAATTCCACACCCAGGGCTGGATTACCTCATCTGTTTGGGAGGAAAGTCACTGTCCCTTCATCCCAAAGCCAAAGGGAAAGGAAAAGGTAGATCACTCCAGCAGGTTTTTTCAGCCTACTGAGGATCCTGCCACCCTTGTCTCTCCATCCCCAAGCAAGGTGACTTGGTAAGGAGCCTGGAAGTGGCCAAGGTGAATCCAGAACCACCACTAGTTCAGCAAAGATTCACTGAAATGTCTCTCAGTGGCATATTCATCATTGACTTATTAACATCATTGACTTATTGCTTATTTCTTTGTGATTTGACCCAAATGCTCTTTCCTCTCCTTGCTTTCCCGTGTTAATCAGCAGAAATACCTAGTTAAATTGCTTTACATATTTACATCTCATTACTGTAGAGTTTTAGAGCTGCTTTGGTGGTTTTATTCATTTGTTTTAGTTTTCCCCCTGTGCTTCAGGATTACAAGTTGCTTCAAAAAATAGAATTTAAATGGGAAGTTTGCTTATTCCAAGGCTGGTGTTCCCCCAGTGGGAGAAGGAGTGAGCAGAAACAGTTCCACCAGGGCCCAGCCTCCCTCTGTAACATCTCATCGACTCATGCAGCACTTGTAGCACCTGCCCTGACTTGGGAAAGCCCTTGCTGGGAAAAACCTAGATGATGTTTGCAAGAAGGTATGGTTTTCCCATTCCGTGGAGCACTGAGGGGGTGTGCACAGTGTTTAATTTTATCTAACGAAGGTAAATCTCCTCAGGCCTCCCTGTGGGCAGTGGAAAGCGTTGGGTCCCTCCGGAGGGCCTTCTAAGGGAGCTAAATTAAGCTGCTTCTGTGATTTCCTTCTTCCCCAGGAGAAGCACAGGCAGATTACTCTTGTTTTAGAAGGATGTATTTAATACATTTCTCCTCTGTAGCTCCTCTCTGCCTAAATGATTAATTTTCTGAGGCCAATCAGCCTTTAAAAGACGTTGAGCAGTGAAGGGTGTCTGCACTAAGATCCCGAGAAACATTACACATGAGCAAGTTCTGTTACACTGATTAGGCACTTGGGCTTTTGCTCTTTTTCTCTTACCCTTTTTTTTTTTTCTGCTTTGCTTTTAAAAATTTTATTTTATTTTGAGTCATTCTAAGTGCATAATTACGTTAACAGGCTTTAACACTTTCATTTAAAAATGTCAAAACCTGAATGCAACCCCTTTCCACAAATTATCTGCAAACTCTCATTTCTTTGCCCACCCAAAAAGTGGCAAGATTAATTCCTGTTCTTTCCTTTAGAACCAAAGAATAAATTACTTGAAACTTTTGTGGCGTGTCTTAATCCAACTCCTGATACTAATAATTGAAGAATTTCCATTGGTTTTATTAAGTATTAGAGAAATCAGTGGAACCTTACTCTCCAATCCCTACCTGAGGCTGAATTCTCCTGATGATGTACATGAACTCTGTGGTGTATTTTGTGCTCAAACCCACCCGGAAGCAGACCAAGGGCACATCTTCCACAGTGGGCAGAAACTGTTGGCTGCACATCTCTTGGGGGACAAGGTGCTCAGTATTTCCAATATTTCTGCTGGAAAAACAAACCCTTTTTTACAGGTTTTATACCACAGGTGTCTTGCTTTCAAAGCATGGTCAGGAGTGGAAGTTAATATTTGTTTTTGATGGAAGTGGGGATGTTCCAGTTGTGATGTGTAGCTGATAATCTTCCTTTTCCAGTCTCATTTTGTTTCCTTGTGGTTCCTCCAGTGCCAGACATAGCAATGTAGGGTGAGATTCTTCTCCCTTTATTTTAGATTCCAGCAATTTGTCTCAATCTGAGCCATTTTACAGACCTCCACTGCAGCTTGGAAACGTGGTCCAGGAGTTTGGCTCGTGGTTTGTTCAATCTGATCAACTCCTGGAGAGTGGGAGGAATTGCACACCATGTGTTTGCTCTCTGTGATATTGTCTGAGATTATTTGATCTAGAACAGACACCTGGGCATGGTCGATAACCCATATGGACCTGGATGAATCTTATCCCTGAGCTCTAATAACGAGATAATTCCAGGTGCCGTGTCCCTTCTATAATTTAACTCTCATCTAGTCAATTTATCAGTCTTGAGCTGCTTTCCTTTGACTTCCCTGTCACTCTTCCCGTTGATTTCAGTGGGAATGGGATGAGAGGTAACCTCCATCCTGCCAGGGAAAATGGGGAGGGCTGTTAGTAATTCTCCCTAATTCTCCCTCCATCTCCCTCCCTGTGGGTTGGATGTTCATCAAAATGGGTGTTGGCCCTACTTCCCTGCAGCACTACAGGTCATAAACAAGGGGCTGCTCCTCTCTTTATGCCCATGAGTGAATTGCTGAATTGCTGTTGGTGTAAAGCCTTTGTTTTCGGTTTGCACTTTGTAATTCTCTTCTGTCCTTTTAATTTGCAGATAGCATTGAAGCCAACATTGAGACCTCTTCTTCTAACGTAGAGTCAGCCAATGAGCAGTTGGCAAAAGCAAGTCAGCACCAAGTAAGTGGGACTAAAAACCCTACAAATGCTTTCAGGAATAGTATTTACAATAAACAAAACACCTGGCAGCTGTGAACCACTGGGCACATGGATTTGTGCTACCTGGAAAGATGATAAAGCATATTCTAAGTAGGAGCTAAACTTTATATATATATATATATATAAAATTACTGTAGCATAGACAATTTGCTTTAGAGTAGTCATTAAGTGATCTGCATATTAAACAGACATTTCCCAGTAGGAAAGTCAACAATTAGCTACTGTTGTTCTTGGAAAGACACCATAAAAAGCACATCATTTAAGTGCACATGTGCTTCTGTTTGGTGTGTTTCCCTATAATCAGGCAACAGTACTTTAGGAAAACAACTTGAGTTGTCAAACAGCATGATGTGGTTGGTGAGTAATGGTTGTGGTGGTGGTGTTGAGCACTTTTCAAAGGCAATTTGAGGGATTTTTTTGTGAATTGTTTTTTTTTTCTTTATTGGAGCAAGGATAAAACACACGCACACACACACACACACAAACAAACATTAATCTTTTTGAAAACAGCTTACCCAGAAAGAACTCTTTGATGGCTACAGTTGGTACTTTCCAGGGATGAAGGGGAGTGGGGGAGTGAACAAAATAAAAATTGTTATCAATTGCGTTGTGACTGGTAGAAAGAAACCTGGTAGTTTTCTTTTTTCCTCGAGCATAAATTGGTGATTTTCATGTGTCTGGAGTTTTAACAAAATGCAGCTGAGGTCCATGAGAGCACATAGTGCCTGTTGGTTGGTCCTTGGGCAGGATGAACTCTCAAGCTCTGGGGCAAACCTCCAGACCAAAGGAGTGAGACTCACAAGTGTTCTGCTCTGATGTAATGGAGTGATGTGATTTTAAAATTATCTATAGCTCAGTTTCTGGCGAAACACATTGTCCCAGTTTTGGGTTATGTGTTTTGTAGAATTTTGATATTGCAGAAAATAAGCGTGGTCTTCAGCTAGATTTTGGGTTTTAAAGTATATATATTCAAGATAATGTGTCTCACCCTGCATGTAATCCTGCATTCACTTTGAAAATAACTTGTTACATACCACATGAAGTCTAAAATGAAACTGGAATGAATTTAATACTTGACCTGACTGTAGAGCTGATTGCAAAGCTGCAAATGAGTTAATGATGACTTTGGCTAAGAAGGTCAAAGAGGAGTCAGGCAGAAAATGAATGCAGCACAGTCTAAGGGATCTGCTTTCTTCAGCCAGCAGGAGCTGCTGAAATACTCTGCCCAGACAGGAGGCCCTTTTTTCCTCAAATATGTTCATCAGGATAAAGATAGAGCCAGTTTTAATGAGGCAACCCCTGCTAAGGGCATAAATATGAATTGATTGGTGTACATGAGAAAACAGAGTCTTGTACTTGAAAGGAGCCCATATAGACAAATATCACTGAGAAAACTTCATCTGCTAAAGGAAATGTGCAATCCAGGTCTCCTGTGGAGCACAGGGATCTGTCCCATACCCTACTGGATGTGGATCACCAGACAAACGTGTGTAAACCCAGCTCACCCTCTGTCACCTTTCTCATGAGGTTCCCTGGCATGTGACCAGAAAACGAGGTGACATTTTTGTCACTTCCACTGCTGGCCTGGGGCTGGTCAGATTGCATGTGATGCCTGGTGTATTAACGTGCCACGATATCTGCTCATCTTACACCCAAAGGCCCCGTGGTGTGACAGGAAGGGCCCTGATCCCACAGGGATCCCACAGGGATCCCTCAGTCCTCAGGGCTGCTCTGGGCAGGGATGTTGATGCCCCTTGCATCCGTATGGATAAAGCAGTGTAAGTACAGCTCATCCTCCTGGGTGGCTTGCCTGGTTTGGAAATACCTGGGAGAGTGATCAGCCAGATGGCCCTGTGGGTGAGCTGCCTTTAAGGGACCTGCCAGAGATTTACCTGCTCTAAATTCCGTCTGTGCTCGCCTGTGCTGCTCAGGGATCAAAGGCACAGACTGTTTCTTAAATCTTACTGAGCATTTTCTTCTTTTTGTTAAACTGCTAATACACGAGTATATTTGCTTGTTACTTATGGTACCGTGTGATTATCCTGTAAATGCAGACTGGCTTACAAACATTTGTTATTTATTACTGTTGATATGTATATAAACGTGTGTGTGTGTATGCAGTATTTTTATTAGTCTGTGTAGTGTTTTTATTAGTCTATCAACAAATGTATACATAAATTGAGAAATCAGAAATGTCAACACCGCTGAAACATTCGGGTTTAAGACCTTCTGTGGAACTTAATGGAGGGATTTCTGTCAGGAATAATGATTAAGTGGCTGGTTATTTAACACAATGTTTGCAAGTAATCCATGCAGTCACTTCAACAACACAACTTGGAGAACCAGTCCCAACCTGCACATTAACATAACAAAGCACCAGTAAATAGTTTTTCCTTAGCTACTACAGAGTAAGGCATTTAGGTTCCCTGAAATGATAGAAATGTTAAAAAAAAAGTAAATATCTTCATGCTGAGCTCCTTTGTCTGCTTTTTAAATTTGGTAAGGTGCTCCTTCCTCTTGAGATGTTTGTGCTAACAGCAGTATTTTACTACTTGGAGTGAATTCTCATGTGCCCCATCTAAACTCTAAAAGATTTAGTGGGAGCTGTCAAAGCTTTAGAATAAAGATTTATATATATATATATATGTATTCGCAGGTTTTTTTCCTTCAATTTTAAATTATAATTGCAAAATAACTGTTTGTGCTTAAATTTATTTTTACTACAGGTAGCAGTTAAGATGGGCTACTACATTATCTGTGGGAGCACACAGGGTCAAAATGCAGATGAAAGCAATAAGAGTTGAATATTGATAAACGAAGGAGAGCAACAGAGGCCTTTTTTCCACATGAAAACCCTGTTGGTCACAGAAATGTGACTATTTTACTTTTTTATCCTACTTTCACTAGAAAATTTGAGTTTGAAAAATGACTGAGGTGAACAAATCTTGTAGGGAGAAGCCTGTAAAAGTTACCTCCTGCACTGGTCTTGTTCCAATGCCTTTGTTTTCAGTGAGGGTCTCATTTCTCTTGGGCCTCAAGCAGGAATGATGACTCTTGCCATTAATACCAGTGGCCCAGATTTGCATCTTGAAATTTCCTTGTCCCTGCCCCCAGAGAAAATAATTCTCCCCACCCATCTCAAAACACCAATTTAAACTTGGGTCAAATTGCTGTATGGAAGAGAAGGGATTTATTGGACCAGATATGAGTGTGTTTGGTGCTAATGTGTGTTTTAAGTATTGAAACCTCCTTTCCGTGATTCATGAGGAGAAATTGCTTTCAGCACATCTTGTCTCATCTCACAGGAGATGTCTGACACAGGCAGGTCTGGTGGCTGCCTCTCAGGACAGGTCTGTTCTCTCGTTTGTCCATTAAATTTAGATTATATCAATTATACCACAAATATTTCAATGGAAATTTAATCCCATGCCTATCACCTGTCTCTTTATTGGAAAAAAAGGGAATATGTAGACACCTAACCTACCTCTGAGGTTAGTTTAGGTGAGCTGGACATCACACTAAAGGGATGGCTTTTTACTTTGCTCGCTTTGCTCAGAGCTTCGTGCAGATGGATTGAGAGGGAGAAAAAGAAACCAACGCAGGCTCCATGGGTACATGTTAAACCAGTAGCTCTTTTTTTATGCAGAGTTTGGCCTAAGTTCAGCTTAGCCTCGCTGACTGAAGGACTCTGTCTGCTGACTGCTGAAGCTAATTTGTTTCGGAAGAGCTGCTTGTGTTGCTCTGATTAATGCTGGTTGCTTTCCTTCCCTGTATCCTCTGTGGAAGTCAAGCTAATTTGGATTCACTGGCACTGCAAAAGCAAACAGCGTTCAGTGACCCACTTGTGTAGTCTAAGAACAGTGAGTTTCTTTCCAGTAAAGAAGCAATTCCTGGGTCTTGCTTTCATGGGTGCACAGAGAGGCACTTTGAAGGCTGGAGCTCTGAGGGAAAAAAGCCTCCTAAATCTGTGATATTTGCAGAGATCTTATCGCCTGGGGGCCACTGGTAAGGGACTGTCTTCAACCTTCACGCAAATAACTCACTGGCATTTTAACAATAAAAGAAAATTTGAGTTTCAAAAATCACCTTCTCAGAGTCTTTGATATTTTCTGGCATGGTAGCCCCTCAAGGCACTTGTTGCTTATAAATATTGTGACAATGAAGATCATCTCCTTCTCTTCACTATGGATATGCCCTAAGACCTTGTCATTTGCTGCCGTTAAATAATTTTAACCTTAGTTTTATAATTAACAGCCAACTGTCACCATGATATGATGGGATTGCACCCTGACAAGTGCAGCAGTCATCCGGCAGCTCCAAAGCCAGGGGGACCAGCGTGGTTGGATTATCTTGATGCTGGAGCATGTCCAGAGAAGGGTAATGGATCTGGGGAAGGGCCTGGATGAGAAGTGGCTGAAGGAGAATTTCTGCATGGAAAGGGTTGTCAAACATTGGAATGGGCTGTCCAGAGTGGTGTTGGAATCACCATGCTTAGAGATGTTCATGAAATGACTGGAGCTGGCACTTAGATGATGATCAGTCAAGGGTTGGATTCGATGGGCTTAGAGGTCTTTTCCAACTTAAATGACTCCGCAATTCTGTGATTCTGTGATCTCCTAGGACCAGAAAAGGCTGTGTGCAATCAGCCTCGTGTTGCTGTTTGTCCATGTCTGTCACCACGGTGAGCGTGGCTGAGTTTGCAGCTCCTCTGGATAATTAGTGCTGGGAAGTTTCATTCGGGGGATAACAGAGCTATTCTCTCTCCTGGCAGCTCCTGCTTGCGAAAGTGATGGGAGCTGAATTAAAGCTGCAGTAGGAACTCGGGGCTCTGTAAGGACTCCAAGCAAAAACCATTACTGAAGTGACTGTTTAATTACATGACTGAGCCTTAATTCTTAATTCAGAAGAAGAAGGAAACTTTGCCACCATCCAGAGTCATCATGGTTCTGTACCATGAGCTCCAGTTAGGAAAAGAAGTCCTACACAAACTGCTTGAATCTCAAAGCACTTTTCAAACCTGCTCTACTTTCTGTTTCTCAGTCCACAGAAACACATTCACACCAGTTCAGTTCAGGAATCTCTGCCTGGGCTTCCCAACTCAGATTGAATTTCTTCAACTTCAAAGCAATTTCTCCCCCATAGCACTTGTTTCAATTCCACCCCTTCCCTCTCCCATTAAGCCATATTTTTTTTCATTTTTGCTGCCAGTTGCAGCTTCCCAGTCCTCCCCTGCTGAAGCATGGCTGCCAGCACTACTGCTGCCTCAAACATTCCCTGATAATGATCCCAGTAATCTGCTGGTTGCTCAAAAACTCCCACATAAGGTTGTTTGCTGTATTTCCTGTCAGATGTGCCCTGACATGGTCTGTATTGCTACAGAGCCTTGAAGAAACTCCTTGCTGTTGCTTGCCTGCCCCTTCCTTCAGGCTTCTTCTGTCTTGGCAGCATGGTCTGGGCAGCAAGCAGGTCTGTGTGGGGCAATGCTTTCAAAAATTAAATTTTTGAAATTATTAGAATCGTTTAGGTTGGACATGACCACTGAGATTATCCAGTCCAACCATTAACCCTGCACTGCCAGGTCCACCAATAAACCATATCTCTAAGTGACACATTTTGATGTTTTTTTAAATGTCTCCAGGGATGGTCACTCAACCAGTTCCCTGGGCAACCTGTTCCAGTGGTTAACAATCCCTTCAGTGAAGAATTCTTTTTCCTAATATCCAATCTAAACGTACCCAGGCACAACTTGAGGCCATTTCCCTTTAACCTTTCAGTTTTACCTGGGAGAAGAGACTGACCCCCACCTGGCTACCCCTTCCTTTCAGGGAGCCATAGAGAGCAGTGAGGTCATCCCTGAGCCTCCTTTTCTCCAGGCTGAGCCCCCCCAGTTCCCTCAGCTGCTCCTCACCAGACTTGTGCTCCAGAGCCTTCCCTAGCAGCAGTTGGTTGGGATAAAACTTCTGCCTCCTTTTTTCCTTGCTCACTGGCTCCCTATGAAGGGCAGGCTGTGTTTTCAGATTTAAGAGTGCTCTATTTTGAAGCAGCTTCTGTCTGTGCCTGCTTTTTTACTGTATTTTAATGCAGCCATTTAGAAAACAGCTGCTTTCCGTGGGAAGTGGTGTTCGAGTCAGCGCCAGTCCGTGTGATAAATGAACTGTGTGAATGCAGCAACTTAACCTCAGCAAGATCTGAGCCACAGCATTTGTTTAAACCTCTCTTTGTTTTCTGTAAATAATGGATCTGTGTGATCAAATGTTTATTAAGAAAGGGGTTGTTTAGAGCTTTTGGATATCATGCGGTTGGGTGATTCTGTGTGTAAAGTTTTTAATCACAGCAGAACATATCTTCATTTGTACCATCCAAACGGGAGAGATGTCTGATCCAGGTAGTAGCTTAGTCTTTTTTTCCCCTTTATTATAAAACACCAACTGTGAAATTTTTGGGATAAAAAAAAAAATCCACTGTGAGCTCATTTTTTATTTAAGCACAAATCATTCAAGGAGGAAGTGGAGGGGGCATGGGTGGAGAAGGGAAGGAACCCAGAGATGAACATGCTTTGAGGGATTGAGCACCTCTCCTGTGAGGAAAGGCTGAGAGAATTACAATTGTTCAGCCTGGAGAAGAGAAGGCTCCAGAGTGAACTGACTGTAGCCTCTGAGGTACCTGGAGGGAGATACAACAAATCTGGAGAGGAACTTTTACCAGGGCACAGAGTGATAAGATAATGGGGAACAGCTTTAAGCTGACAGATGGCACATTTAGGTTGGATATTAGGGAGAAATTCTTCCCTGTGATGGGCAGGGAGGCCCTGGCTCAGGTTTCCCAGGGAAGCTGTGGCTGCCCCATCCCTGGAAGTGTCCAAGGCCAGGTTGGATGGGGCTTGGAGCAGCCTGGGATAGTGGAAGGTGTCCCTGCCCATGGCAAGGGGGTTGGAACTCGATGATCTTTAAGGTTTCTTCCAACTCAAATCATTCAGCGATTCTGTGTGTTATGAAAGACTTGAGAGCAAGTTTAGTGGAGAGCCATTGGTGATCAGTGTGTCTTTCTCTGGTGAGAAGATGAGTAGGTAGGACACAGATTTTACTGGCTGTTCACCTTGGCCGCACTGGGACTGTACCAAATCAAGATTTAAGAATATCAGTTTTGCTGATTGTGGTGGCCTGCATTCAGTATTTCAAAGGCAAGAATTTTCTGTTTGAAAGCTCTGAACAAGTCTGATCTGTGACAATTCAGAGACAGAAGGGAATCACAGACTGTCCTTTTGTTTTTCTAATTCATTTGTTTAACAAAATCTCTTTCCAGGGTACAATTTCATTTTGAGGGGTCAGAGATTAAAAAGCAATTTTCCCTTGCTAGCAGCAGCATAAACTAGTGAGTTACATTTCTCTTAATCGCCTCATTTAACAGAGGAGTGAATGGAAATCCTTGGTTACTGACTGGAAAACCACGCTTAGACTCATCTTTGTGCCCAGTGGCAGCACATATAATAAATTGCCCTGCTCAAAGGTCAAAGCTTTGAGAAATTGTATTAAACTTACCTCTTAATGGGCTAGGTATACCAAGGAGTTAGGAATATTATCACTGGAGATGTATACCTAACTGGGATCCATGAAAATGAGGAACAGAATTTAAGTATCCTTGAGTCCCAGCTGTGTAGCCTGAAGTGTTATTGCACTGGGCTGTGAGCTTGTCACATCTCATCAGGCAGCAAAATGGTCGAGCTTGGTCAGTGTTTGCACTGGAAACCTCTGCTGAAAATCTGCACACGCAGGCAGCAGAGTTCTCCTGCTCAGTTTTCCTTTCTGGCACAGGGACACTGTCCAGGCAGTGTCACCATTCCTCAAGTATTCCATATTAAGTCACTGAAGTGTCAGTGAGTCAGAGGAGGCCACAAAGATGCTCAGAGGGTTGGAGCTCTTCTGCTCTGAAGCTGGGCTGGGAGAGCTGGGGGTGTCCAGCCTGGAGAAGAGAAGGCTCTGGGGACACCTTAGAGTCCCTTCCAGTGCCTAAAGGGAACGGACAGGAAACCTGGAGAGGGAATTGCAACAAGGGCCTGGAGTGACAGGACAAGGGGCAATGGCTTTAAACTGACAAAGGGTCAATTTAGATTAGATATAAGGATGAAATCCTTCACTATGAGAGTGGAGGCCTTGGCACATATCACCCAGAGAGGTTGTGCCTGTCCCGTCCCTGGAAGTGTCCAAGGCCAGGCTGGATGGGGTTTGGAGCAACCTGGGATAGTGGGAGGTGTCCCTGCCCGTGGTGGGCAGGGGTTTGGAAGGAGATGATCTTTGAAGGCCCTCCCAACCCGAAACCATTGGGTGATTCTACATTGGTTTTCAAAGCCACAGTGAAACTAATAATTAAATTCTACTGTGGGGACTTATATTCCAATTTCTGTGTCTTGATTTTTAAATTTATTTACTTGATGAGCACCAGTTTAACAGTTTGTCTTTCCACAGGGGTGGTTTAGGGACCTGCAGTCAGTATTGTGTCATCTCATCAGACTTGGTACTTAAAATTTAGGCAGCTGGAAGAAGACAGGCTGAGCTTCCTTTCCAATGCCTCTGGAAGATTGTTCATCCTGATTCTCTTGGATATCATCCTCAGTCTGTGATGAACAGTGCCCAGGAGGTGAACATCTTGCTTTCATGCTGACAGACAAGTACCTTCAAAATAGCACTTTACTGGACAGAGAGTGTTTGACTTCTTTGCCTAAAAACTAATATTTAGTATCCTTTCGTGCTGAGTAGGGAATCCTGCTGCCTTTCTGGCTTCTGCTATGGAAGGCTGTTGTTCCTCCCCAAATCACATGTCACCTGTGCCAGCTGTGTTTAAATGTTACAGAGACCCTGGGGCATCTCCAATGGTCAGGAAGTAGCTGAGAAAGTAAATCCTTGTTCCCCTGTTGTGCTTTAATAACTGTATTGATCATGAAGGGAAAATGATATGAAAGGAGAAAAAAGTTCCAGAAAATGAAATTGCTTTTATTTCCATTTTGACAAAGCCTGGGAGCACTTTAATCAAAGGTCTTTTCCATATTCCTGAAAGAAATCACAGGCCTGGTGGGACACCTTTGTAGCACAGCTCTTGGGTCGTGGCCTGGCACTATCAGAAGTGGAGAATGGGAATTGTTATGTTCAACTTGTGCTTGAGAGGAGAAAAGAGAGTCAATTATAGTCTTTCTAAATCTGACTTCAGCAACACGCAAAGCCCTTGAAAACATTTTGAAATGTGGAATTGAAAGCAAGGAGTTCTGCGTAGGGTGGGACAATTTGGGATTTCATTTCACTTTGAAAGAGTCATTGCATATCTCTCTTTGTGAGGAGAAAAAATTTCCTGAGACAAAGGAACACTTGACTTCCTGGTCTTCAGAGAAGTATTTTCTACAATTCTATCACATGAGGGTTGTCCTTTTTTAGAAGATTCGTGGGCGAGGAGGAGCTGCTGGGCCACAGCTTGCTCTTGTGTGGCCAACTCTGATGTCGCTTATTTTTTTTCTACATCACACCCTGTTAGGAGTTCAGGGTTAGCAGCTCAAGCCTTTGACAAGGTTCAGTCATTCTTACATTCTTACATTAAGGGGAATTAAGGGATTAAATTTTTCAATGGAATGAATTTGGGAGACTAGGAAATGTCTACAGGAACCAGCTCCTATTCATAAAGCACAACTTCATTACTACTTTTTTTTTAAGATGACTCTAGGAAAAACAGTTTACGTGGTGGGTCAAAAATTCATTGTGATTTTTATGTCACAGTAAGTGCTGCATTTGATCCATTTTTAGGGGGTTTGGGTATATTCTTCATAGTTTTCCTTTTTTGCCTAGTGAGTCACAATGTATCATTCTTGCTTTTTACAGACATCAGTGCTGTCCATTTATGAGAAACAATTCTTGCATCAGTTCTTTTTCCTGTAGAAGACGTTTTTCTTATATAGACCTGAAACATATAAAAAGTAAAATAAACTCTATCTGTATTTATCTTTCCTCCTCAGAGTCCGTCCCAGTGGATATTACCCTTTTCCTGGAACATTTTTTTTTTGTTTAAGAGTTTAAAGAAAAGGAAATAATCTGTAACTTCAGGCTTTCACTGATGTCAAAAACACATTATTGGAAGGTGAATAGAGCTTTATCCACTATACAGATCACATTTTCTGATTTAATATGACTGGGGAGAATTCATGAGCATGCAGGTAAGTTTATTTTTTTCTAAGCAGGGAAATCTTAAATTCTACTCACAGTCTCCAAGCTTTCCCTGACTCTTCCCAGATGTGCCTTTAAAAGGGTTTATTATTGAATATTGAGGAGTATAAGGATGCTAATCTTGATTTTATCTGAGGGATTGCAGTCTTAATACTAAGCCATGTTTTCCCCATCCAGGCAAGATTTAAATAGATCTGAAACTAGTGAAGAAACAATTAAGCCTAATTTTTGGTGACTATCAGCATGGCTTCCTTAGATCCCAAGCAGAAGAAATCTAAGTGCTGCTTCTCTTTGCCGCAACAAAGAACATGAACATGGAATTCATTACAGCCCAGCCGATGCACGAGGTGGGATCCACCTCAACTAACTTTGGGTGCATCCAAATTAGGAATTCATCACTGGCTGTGTTGCCCAGGCACCCTCCATCCTCACTAGAGATCTAGGAAGCATTTTTGATTTGATATGGCCCCTAAAAGATGGGGTCAGTGATCAGGGTCTGTTGGAGCCTAAAACCTGGCCTATGCAGTATCCCTCAGGTCCGTGTGGATGTGCCAGATCCCACAAGGCATCTCATATCCAGATGTTTGTGTTTAGGTGGGATGAGCCTCACTGAGTTGGAGAGATCCCATTGCAGGGCCGTTTATTACGCCTGGCTTGAGAACATAAGCTTTAGTTTCCTCAAAAACTAATTCTCTAATTAATTTGACTTTAATGCGGCTTTAATTAATTTAATTCTCTATTAAATTAATTAATCCTAATGTGGCTTTTGTGTGAGTCTTTATTACATTAGAGCAGGCCGCTTTAATCTTCTGTCTGGTGCTGAGCACTCAGTTTGAGGCATGGGGCAGTTACTGAGGGCACAGGAAAGCAGCAGGAGTGATCCTAGAGCTGCCAAGCCAGGCTGCAGAGGAAAGATTACAGAAAGAGTTGCTTAAGATAAAAAAGAAAAGATAGAGTTGAAGATAAAGGTCTCCTGGTACATAAAAGTCTGCTGCGATGAGGAAAAGAATAATCACTGCTTTTTTTTTGTTTATTACAGTTGGGAGGAACAAGAAGTAGTGGACTTAGGCTGCAGCAAGAAAGAATCAGGGTTGATATTAAGAAAAGCTGTATAATGATAAGGAGATTGAAATACTTTCTGGGGAGATTTTAGAGTCTCTAGCACTGGATATCTGTAGCAGTATCTAGTGAAACATATTTCAGGAATGGTGTTTGTATAATTGCTTTTACTGTTGCCTGTCAGATCACACTGCAAGGTCCAATGTAAACAGGGCATGTTCATATTGTATCACAAACCATCATTATCTAATCGGAAAATGCTGCAGTCGTGAATCATTCATTGATTTTTATTCTCATGCTCTCTTCCTCCCCTGGCTTCTCCCCTCCAAAGAAATGTGTTCCTGTTAGGAAACTGCTTTAGGGACCAAAATTGCTGTTTTAATTTGACAAAGGTGATGAGACTCAGAATTTTGTATCAGCTTCGCTTAGACTGGCTGTTGGGGACAAATCTGAGAATCATGGAATGGCTCTGGTTGCAAGGGACCTTAAAAATAATCCTGTTCCAAATCCCTGCCATGGGCAGGGACACCTTCCACTATCCCAGGTTGCTCCAAGCCCCATCCAACCTGGCCTTGGACACTTCCAGGGATGAGGCAGCCACAGCTTCTCTGGGCACCCTGTGCCAGGGCCTCACCACCCTCACAGGGAAGAATTTCTCCCTAACATCTCACCTACATTCTACTCTCCTTCGGCTTAAAGCCATTAAATCCCCTAAATCACTTTATCCAAGTATTTCCTGCATGGCTTCCAGGTGTCTCAGATTTGTTCTCCACATTATTTCCACAGAAGTTTAGTCAATAAAACCATGGTGTATGTCCTCAGTAGTCCTTTGGATGAGGCAGTTGAGCCACACAGGCATTGATTTGACATTTGTGGGAACTGGGCTGGCATTGTACCCTCCTTTAAGGGTAACAGATAATCACCACATTTCACTTTAACAAGCTGTTGGAATTCTGAGTTCTGGTTATCTTTGATTAGCATCAGGGCTGGAAATAAGGAGGATTTATAGGAAGAGGGAAAATGAATGTGATGGTAGAATTCAGGAGGGAATGTATCCCTACTGCTGAATAAAATAAGGCCGGGGGCTGTCCTGTGAATCCAAGGCCTGGTTATGTCCTCATGATTAAATTATGAAAAAGAAACATAGAATGGTTCGGGCTGAAAGTGACCTTCAAACATCATTTAATCCAACCCCCTGCAACACGCAGGGACATCTCCCATGCAGAAAGAGGACAGCATCCAAACACTCCACTGGGAATGGTCATTGCCACAGGACCTGGGTCACTCCCTGGGAGAATGGGACAAAGCTGCACCCACAAGAGTGCAGGGATGATGGAGAGCCACCATTTGTGCCTCTGCCTCATCCCTCGTTGAGTTATGAGTACAGAAGCAGCTGCTTTGTGCCAGCATTTGTGCACAGACACTCTCTGCTTGTCTTCCCCTTGCTCCAGGGTTATGTATGGCCATGATTCAGGCCCAGTCTGATACACACCCTCTGCATCCTTGGACTACACAGCTGTGAGACACCTCCATGGGAGCAGCACCTCTTTGCCTGGGAGATACACTGGAATTCAGTCCCTTGCTCTTGGTCCCTGCCTGAGCTGTGCCATTGCTCTGCCCTCCTTGCCCATGCACTGTGCTGAACCCGACCCGAATCACTCATTTATCTCTCTGTCTTGGCCTTGGATCTCTTTTATTTCCTCTCTGGAGGTCCCTGACCCTTGGGCTGACCCTGATTTCTGTCACTGGACCTGCTCTACTCTTGCCCGGGTGCTGTGGCACTGAGCCCTTGGTGGTGAGGATGTTGCCCCAGCTCTCCATCCCATCACCCTCTCTCCTGGTTTGCCTTCCCTGGAAGAGCAGCTTGGGCTTGCAACTCCCTGGCGAAACAAAACAAAAATTCTCCTAGGGATGCATAAATTTACTCATCACTTTGAATGGTTTTTGAGAAAGTTGAGCCCAGTGTTCACCAGCTCTGGGAGTTGTGCTGTGAGTCACAAGAAACCTAAATTTTACTTCTCATGGTCCAGTCAGTGATGAACTTCGTGTGCTCCTTGTTTGATTCGGTGCTTTTTGGGTTTTTTCTGTCATTTTTTGGGATGTATTTACAAAGAGAAGAAACATTATTTGACCCATAGATTTTGAAATAGCTGCAGAGTGATCAGTGAGGATATTGAATTGCTGTTTTACTAATGATCTAATTTTCCACCGCCAAAAGGAATGCTTCATTTGATAAGACAGGGTGTTTTTTTGGTGCTAAAAGAGATAATGGAGTCAAAATGAAGAGGAGACTGAAGCGCTGCTTGGACCCTTGGGCTCTGATAGAGACTAATCCTGAATAACACATGGAAACAAATCTTTTCCACCATGATCACAAAGGTGATGGTCATTAATTGTATGACAGCCTCTATAAATGGCAACTAAAATTCACAACTTTTAGGAACAGATATGCTGGAGGACAAAGGAGGGATGACATATTTCTGTATCAACCTGGAAATTCACTGTAGAGGAAACAAGAATGCTGAATATAGGTACTGCTTGCATAAAGCCAAATTGTGTTGGCAGGGAAGACACTGAATTCTGGGTATTGCATTTAGAGAGGATTTAAACATAGCAGAGGATCAGCAGCAAGGCATAAAGTAAGACCTGAAGGTCCAAGGATTTGGAAATGAGAGCAGCATGCCCAAGACCAAGCAGCAGATTGATCTGTGCAGCAGGAAATGAGAGCACAGAGAAATACAAAGCAGCACAAGGATGTGAGAGACAAAGTAGAGCTTACTTTTTAATTTTTTTTTTTTTTTAAATTTAAGTTTCTCTAAATACTTGGAGTGCTTTCCTGCATGCAGCAGAAGAGCCACCAAGTCATAGCCTTCTTTCGTTGTCATTGCCATGGGTCTGGAATATCATCGTGGAATTGGGACAGGAATAATCTGCTACAAAGAGAGTAGAATACACCTCCCACTCTGACCATGCTGCTTCTGCACCAGCTGAGGGACATTGTCTGCTCTCTCTCCCCTGCCCCAAATGTAGTGAAACGCCTGCTCTGTCTGTGGCACTCAGCCTGCTGCATCCATGACCATTGCCATAAACACCCAGTGGATACCAGGATAACTTCCCTGACATGTATCCCAGCCTTTTCCAGCAGCACTGCCTTCAGCCACCGACAGCGTGGGAGTTGTTTTATTGCTTTACTCTGATCTTCCTTGCATTTTAGCATCCAAAGCTAATTAGGATTGAGCAGTAGACAGAGATTGTTGAATTGGTGTTCTCAAACAGATCGTAAAATTCTAGTTTACCTGCTTTGTTTGCAGAAATGAATAAAATGTTGGCCCCTGTGTAGCCATCCACAGATGGTTCTTCAGAAAGAAACAGGCATAAACTTGTAAAGCTTTGCCTCACAGCTGGGGTTTTGTGGTCCATCTTCTAAATGCACTTCCAATCCTTGAAGACCTGGTAAGGAGTCAGCAGACTTTTCTCATAATAAAAGCAAAACAAAATCATTTTAGATCTATTGATGGAGAGCAATAAGAAAAGGACTCACCTCAAGAAGGTGGAAGGGAAGACTTATTTTTCACAGAATCACAGAAACACTGAGGTTGGAAAAGACCTCCAAGATCACTTGAGTCCAACCTTTGACTGATCACCATCTTACCCAATAAACCATATCGGAAAGTGCCACATCTGCTCATCTTTTGGACACTTCCAGGGATGGTGACTCCACCACCTCCCTGGGCAGCCTATTCCAATGTTTAACCACTCTTTCATGAAGACTTTTTTTCCTGATATCCAACCTGAACCTTCTCTGGCACAACTTGAGGCTATTTTCCGTTGCCCTGTCACTAACTGCCTGGGAGAAAAGGCTGGTGCCAAGTTGTTGAACCGACCTGGAGCAAGATGAAAGATGGGGAGGGATATGTCAGGGGTAGAACAGCATCAGGAAATTATCTGAGTTGCCTGAAAATCTGTGTAACTGACTGTAACATCCCACCAGACAACAACTTTTATTAAAAGAGCTTCAACACAAGTCCCCAAAGCACCCCAACTTTAGAATGACAGAATTAAACAGGTTGGAAAATACCTCTGAGATCCTCAAATCCAACACCACCTGGTCAACCAGACAATGGGTGCCACATTCAGTCTTTCCTTAAACACCTGTAGGGATGGTGACTCCACCACCTCCCTGGGCAGCTCATTCCAATGTCTGATCACCCCTTCAGTAAAGAAATTACTCCTAATGTCCAACCTAAACCTCCCCTGGCGCAGCTGAAAACTCTGTCCCCTCGCCCTGTCACTGGTTGCCTGGAGAAGAGACCAAACCCCCACCTGGCTACATCCTCATTTCAGGAGGTTGTAGAGAGTGGTAAGATTCCCCCGAGCTTCTTTTTGCCCAGGATAAAGCCTCTGTGGCTCCCTGCAGGTTTATGAATTCTGTCAGCACACTGAGTACATTTATGTGCAGTTAAGCTGCACCCAGAGCTGGGTCTGGCTTGACACCTTGCTAACAAAATGTGCTGGGGCTTGAAAGCACCATGAGATGTCAACCTGGGAAAAGCTGCAGATCGATTCAGCCCTGCTGTGGCAGTGCAATACATTATTTTTTCCAAGTGTAGATGTCTCCGCTGGCAGTGACTGCTGGCAAAACAGGGTCTGCAGCACTAAATGGGTAAATGGGTGTCTACACCCCAAATGTGACAGGTGCAGGGAAATTCCTACTGCTCCTGTGTTGCCATGGAATGTCCATGCTGGATATGATTGCTAGTCAAGAAAACACAGCACTCTTAACCAAAACCAAGATTTACTTTAACTGCAATTTTCTCAGTTTCCTTTCAATCACCAAAAACTTTAACTTCAAATTTCCTGGGACTTTCCTTGTGATAATCATAGGATGGTTTAGGTTGGAAATTACCTTGAGGATCATCTAATTCCACTCCCCCTGCCATCAGCATGTTCTTAATCTCTCTTTTTCTGATTTTATTTGTATTTATGGTCTGTTCTGTAGCTATCTGGGGAGGACTGTACTGCAAAGCCCTTCATCCAACCCACCAACATCTGGCAAAGCCCTGTGTCACCTCCAGCTGGGAATGGTTCAGCAGTACTCCAGTATATTGGCTGGTCTCCTTCTTTTTTCATTGTAGTTGATTTGATTTTCCATATTTTAAAGAAAAATATGAGAATTTTCTATACTCCTGTGAGAATTTTTCTTCACTCCTCTCTGTCAGATTGATCTATTGCTTGCATGGCTTTTTGAGTTTTGGTTTTGTTTTTTTTTTTTTTTTTTTGTGAAGCAGTAAATATCCCCTGTCACAATGTGAGTCTAACACACTTGGTTTGGCTTCACTAATTACTAAAACAAACATCTCTTTTTTATGGGATGTTTTTGGTATTTATTAATTAACCTGTCTTCTTAGGCCCTATTCCCTCCAAGTCTTTTCCTAAATGTTCCACCTGGAGCTGAACTTTTCTACCAACCTTTCCATAAGTGTGGATGCTCCCCTCCAAACTCATTTGTCTCCATGTAAAGCAAGTCAATCTGTGACCAATTGGTGCTCAAAATGAAAGCAGAAGGAAGCAGCAAGTCCAGTTTGGAAAGGAGGCAGGAGATGCAGAGCAAACAGCACCATGGACTGGGACAGTTCCCACCACACAAACCAACAGGGCTGGCTGGTGATGCACAGACACAGACAGATTTAAGCAGTGTGGTAGAAAACCTTCCTCAAATCCCAAATAACTGTGCCACACAAATATTGAATTACGGTGTCTTTCTTGAATTTTTATTAATTCTGTACACCAAGGCTTAGCCATCTCTACCTTCACCAGGACAAGGGAGGAGAGCAT
The DNA here is from genome assembly GCA_013396875.1 of Vireo altiloquus. Lineage (NCBI taxonomy): Eukaryota > Metazoa > Chordata > Aves > Passeriformes > Vireonidae > Vireo > Vireo altiloquus. The sequence goes on from VZRF01008003.1 coordinate 210,306, forward strand.
GACTGACTTTTCTATAACTCTTCCTTTATGTGAGAAGAATTTTTCGTTGCTCTGCTGTCAACATTTTTGAGATTGCCTGAAATAAGCAAATACATTCAATTCCTTTATGGAGCTCTTGGGGTTTTTTTCTGTAGAAATGCATGAAAATCCAGTGAGATTCAGATGTGGACATTCATGCCCTGTAGTGAAGATGTCTTCATGACCTCAGCTGGTGAGCATCCGGTACCCAGGAGCGCCGAGTGTGAGGTAGCTCCTGTAATTCTTGTTCTGCAGATGCTGCTCTTGGCAACAAGCCAATCTCCCACTGAAACTCACTCCTGTTTGTTTGTTTTCTGCTCCTTTTTTTTCTCCTCCATGGCATTCTCCATCAGAGCGCATCAGTGGTTCGTTTAAGATTTTTCATTCCCAGGTCTGTGAGGTCTCTTGGTCTGTACATAGCTTTATTTCTCACTTTTCTTTCTCTCTTGTTATTATTATTATTTTTTTTTCTTTTTCCAAGCCAAATAGAAAATTGCTTTTCAGGGTGAAAAGCTGCCTTCCCCTCATGCTTTTTCTCCCAATCTACCTCAAACTGAGGAACGAACAGGATGAGTCAATGGAAAAATGTGTCCTTTTGAAGCACTTGGGAAGAAGGAAGGACCCTGATGGTTCATCACTTAAGCTTTTTCTTTTCTCTCATTCACAATCAACATTTCCAATTTTTTCATTAGTGAAGTTCTACACATATTTACCCCATATTCAGGGAGAGTTTGGGGGTGATAATGTGAAAGTCAGCATCTCACATTTGAAATCCTATTTTAATTTTACAGGAAAATACAGTTCAGGAGATTCCAGTTCTCCCTGTACCATGAAATATTAAGGACATCCTTTACCAAATGATGTCTGGAGTACCAAACTTAATCAGTAATTGGAAAGGTGTTTTCTGTGGATGTGGGGTGATTTGGGGGTTTTTATGAACCCAGGATGAATTCAGGATTAATTATTCCTTCTCTCTGCACAGTTGCCTTGTTTTTCCATAGTCCAAGATTTGGCCGTGAGCTTCACAAACAAAATAGTCTAAATTTTCCCCTGGCCTTCCTGAGAGTTTCACGGAGCAAAGAAGCACCTCCCTTCCATTTAAGTCAGGTGCCCATTGCTCCTTTATCCCATAACACCAATCCTGGGCAAAATTCCCTGGCATGAGTCTGCCCATCAAGGCTGGGTGTCAGCCCCAAAATATCTTCCTTCCTCTTCCTCAAACAGCAGAACATAAAAATTATTCTTCTGTTTGCTTTGCAGCCTCCTTAAAAAAGAACATTGAGGGCAAGTGTTTTTCCCAAAATGAAGAAATATGAATTTGTGATACATCCTACCTATATCCCTGTTCCACGTGTCTAAATCCTTTACTCCCAAATTATTAAAACTATGAGAAAAAAAAATTAATTCGTGCTGGATAAATGGGACAGAAGGATTGTGCTGCCAGTGCCAACCCTGATGTCATATCTCCTATGCTGAAGGGTGGTACCACAGGGAGAAGTGCCTTGGAGTAAAGCAGCTTGAAACGTGGCCTAATTGAAATATGTTTCTTTAATTGCATTAATCAGGCTCTTAATAGGATTAAAACAATTGCTCCTTTCTCTTTTATCCTGTAGCTCCTTTCTTTCTTCATGGAAATTCCGTATTTATAGTTGTTTCTGCTTCCTTGCATTCACAATCGCATCTTAAAAACAAAGTCTACTTCCAGCTGAGCCCACCTCCTAAGAAAGAATGGTCCAGAAAACCCAATTTAGAGTAGATTTCTTTTTCTTTATCTGAAGAGGTATTTGGTGTTGTTTGTCCAGATCTAGTGACCAAACCAATTACATTTAGAGCTGAAGAAAGGTAAATTTTACTCTCAGTTTTCCCAGTTTCACTCTGGGATAAATCCAAGTAATAAGACTCTTTTGTTTATTTGTTTTGTTTTGCTACTCTTCTTTTTTTTTTTTTTTAATCCTTCTGTTGACAGCAGATTTTAGGAGGTTTAAATTACAGTTTTATTGTAAAATATTTTCTCCAACTTATTCCATTGTAAACTGGACTAAGTCCTGAAATGAGAACTTACTCCAAGTGTATCCTCAGAGCAGTGAAAGCAGAACTTCACTTATTGTTACCAGCAACAGCCACCCCCCAGAAGTGCTTACACTTTTAATTTTCAGGTTCATCAAACTAAATTATAAGGAAATGTTATTTCACAAAAATCTACAATGGGCTTTAACAAATCAGAACTCCCCTGAAAGCAGCGTTTTTGCAGATGTCATTCAGCTGATCAGATTTTTATAAATTTGTACTTTTGTGGCATTATGTACCATCCCTGCTGTGCTTATGAGAACGGCACATTTAATTATTGATTTTTTTCCCCTTTAAAAGCAGAGGGCTGATTTCCTGTCAAGTCTCTTCAAATCTCCATGCCTTTGTCCCCCTGATTTCAGAAGCAGTGGCTGGATGTTTCTGTTATATGCAAACATTAATGCAAAATATGAAAATGACCTTGAAAAAATTTTAATCAGTGTGTTCTTTCACAGTAATTATAAGGATGGGGTAGAAAGGAACATTTTGAGCTATTGCAAAATATCTGAAGGTACAAAAAGGTCTTTCCAAGTAAAATGTGAATGGATTGTACATAATTTTCAACCTTTTATCATATCAGCCTGAGAATTACATATATAGGTATAGATATAGTTCCTTAAACATTCCTAATAACTGCATACGTATGGAATAATCTGAAGGAAGTCACTGCCTCTCTATTTGTTTTTTTTCTCATTCATCCTGTACTTGGGATATCAATATTCTCTCCTTATCCAGAATGGGTGATATTTTCTAAGGCTATGAAAAGCAGTAAGGAAAGAGGTTTAGTTTTTTATTCCAGACACTGTGGTGGGCCAAATAAACATCAGAGCACATTGGCTGCATCCAAAGCAGGGTGGGCAGGAGGTCAAGGGAGGAGATTCTGCCCCTCTGCTCCTCTCAGGTGAGACCTCACCTGCAGAGCTGCCTCCAGCCCCAGGGCACAGCACAGGAAGGACCTGGAGCTGTTGGAGAGTCCAGAGGAGGCACCAGGATGATCAGAGGGATGGAGCAGCTCCGCTGTGAGGAAAGGCTGAGAGAATTGGGATTGTTCAGCCTGGAGAAGTGAAGCTTTGGGCTGACCTAATTGCAGCCTTCCAGTACCTGAAGGAAGCACACAAGAAACGTGGAGAGGGACACTTTGTAAATAGTAAATAGTAAATAGTAAATAGTAAATAGTAAATAGTAAATAGTCCTGGAGTGACAGGACAGGAGGGAATGGAGTCAGACTGAAAGAGGGAAGGTTTAGATTGGATATTAGGAAAAAAATCTTTATTGTGAGGGTGGTGAGCCCCTGGCAGAGGCTGCCCAGAGAAGCTGTGGCTGCCTCATCCCTGGAAGTGTTCAAGCCCAGGTTGGATGGGGTTTGGAGCAACCTGGGATAGTGGAATGAGGTATTTAGGTAAAACCTTATAAAATGAAGACCTTGTTGCCTTTGTAAAATTATGGCTCAGCCGTGTTACTTTGGCTTGAGAAGGACTGTGAGAAAAGCACATGAGAAGAAAAAAAAATTAGTTTTTACCCATGAAAATGCAGTATCAACAGAAGCAAGAAACAATAGGAGAAAACCAGCAACATACCTGCACCTGTTATTTTTCTGAATGCTTGAATGCTTATACTAGAGGTAGCCAACAGTAGTGTATTGTAGTTAAAAAATAACCAATGAATCCATTGTAGTAATTTAGCAGCCAATGAATATGCAACACAAATGATAACATACAGAGATGTATAAAAAAGGCTGCTTTCTTGAATAAACACTTTTTGGCCCTTGTTTGAGGCACTGCCTGTGTGTGTGTCACAGCCACCCCAACAGCAGCAGTGGAAGGTGTCCCAGCCCATGGCAGGGAGTTGGAACTGGATGTTCTTAAAGATCCCTTCCAATCCAAACCACTTCACGTTTCCATGATTTCTGTAATCCTTATCTAAAGTTTGTTCTGATACTTTCAATCACAGAAATTTTCATTTAAACACCTTTCAAAACACCTTAATATTTATGTTTCAGAGCTCTAAAAAATCCACATTATCCTACTGTAGACAGCTAAAATTAAAAAAAAAAACAAAACCCAACCAAAAAAGTCAATATCCAAAAAGCATCTATAACCTTTTCCTGGCTCTAAGGAGGGGGGATAGTCAGGCTGGCTACAAGGATCTCGCTCTGAACCGCATATTTCAGATTCTCAAGCTCTGCTTCATAACCACTCGAGAAAGATCAGTGCCTTTAGAAGGTTCTCCTCCTTTTCAAAGATCTAATTCAGGATTCAGTGACTTACCCTGGTTGTTTAATCACCTGGGATTTAGATTTTTAATGCCGAGTGCGTTGAATCTTATACACTGAACCTTTTGGTTCGTAGCCCAAGCTGCCCCCTAACACAAGGTACCTCAACAGACAGTCCATGCTATGGCCAAACAAATCAGGTTTAATCCTGGAGCTTTTTTCCTTGGAGGCAAAATAAGAGAAAATAGGAAAATGGAAATAGGAGGTGGTTGGGAATGAAGGAATGTAATAAATATACATCTTTCCTCAGAGCCAAGTAGGACTAAGCGGAGAAGTTTTAAAACATTTTCTCTTTCAGAACAGGGTCGTGAGGATGGTCAGGACTGAGAATTACTGAGTTTATTTTTTCATGGATTTACTGATAAAATGACTGACAGACTTAAGGAAAAAGCAGATTTTAGTAGTGACCACTAGAGTATCTTTTGTTTCCCAGTCTTTCATGGGTCTTATATAAGATGAATAACCATGGCTTGATTCCTAAGATTTCCACAGAAATCGATTGGCCCTTTAATTTTTCAAGAGCTTCGAGCTGATGAATATTGAGTTTTGCTGATGACCACTGAGTTTTTATAATTAGTCTCAGTTGCCAAACTCCAACCAAGCAATTAGGACATTGACAAAAGACTGTGTCCTCTGACCACTTAAAATTCTTGCCACATGGACACATGGTCTTAAACAGTGGCACAAAAAAAGTCAGTTTTTTAACCATGCCCTGAGTGGAAAAAGTTAAGGTATTATTTTGTTCGTAGGTATTTTCACTTGTAACAGTTGCCACTATTCTATTCCCATTATTTGCCTCCAAGTTATTAGTGTTGTTATTTAGTTAATTTGTGTTTTTTGGTTTGTTTGGGTACAAACAGGTGTATCCACAGTAGAGCATTTACTGGTTCCTACAAAGCCTCAAGAATAATGACCCTGAGTGGCATTATTGTATTGAAACACTATTTTAACACAAATCAGCTCTACATTCCCAAGGATAAATACGCCAGCCAGTTCCCCAAAAAGGTTGTGAGGAGAATTAAATTCAGAACAGAATAAGCCTGTGAACAGTACAGGGGTTATAGGAGGAGGATTCAAATAAAGAATGTTCGATAGACTGTCATGTCCTTCTCCTCTTGGGAAGTGTTTGTGCATCACTTTCAAGAAATAAATGGCATTTTGTATAGAAATGCTTTAGCAAAATCTGTTTCCTTTTGATGTATGTGAAATCATAATCTTGTAGGGGTCTTTTCTGTGATTCAGCTGTTCTGTGTGATGTTCAGCTCTTTTTATGTTAGTGGCTTGCAGAAGGAAATGCATGTATCTATTCCACTAAGAATGGATGTTTTAGCAGGTGTCAGGTCATAAAATCACTTTATACCACTTCTTGGAGCAGTTTATGATCACTGGATATTGTATCTCTGGTCCATGATATGGGGCATTGCCATATTGATTAAATGCCTTAGGCTGTTGCAGGGGGGAAAAAAAAGGATATTTAATCAATAGACCTGTGCTTTAGTTACTGTTCCTGTCAGGCTGGAACAGAAATAGCTCAAGAAAGGGGCAGCTTCTCAGACAAACTGAGGGAGTTAAAGTTTGAAGAAAGCTAAATAATGCCTTTGCAGACCTGTGAGGGAAGATAATCAACTTAGCAATTGCAAGAGCAGAGATTGAGTTACCAGATCAATCTTGCTTAAGGGTTCAAAAGGGCTGAGAAAGAGACTTTGGAACTTACAAGGGAGCCCCAAAGAAACAGTGGCTTAAGCATGAGAGGAATAAATTCTTCTGGTTGCCAGTGATGTGTCCTGATCCTGAATGTTGCATGTGTGAGGATTAATTACTGCTCAGCTAAAGCATCTCTTAGTGAGAGACTTCAGGGATGAGTCTCTCCACTTTTGTGATATAGTAAAAAGGGAAGAATCAGTTTTCTCAAGACTCCTTAACATCGTTATTGAAGCTCATGACTGCAGTGTTTTCTTGCTATTTTTTTACCTGTTTTCACATTACCATAACTTCAGACCTATATCTTTAGATATAATCCCTTGAGTACTCTCAATTCCACCCAGGAGAGGAGAGTAACCCTGAGGATGCAGGAGAAGGTTTTAATTCTGTGTTGAATGGTCAAGAATAGGCACCTCTTTCTGCCACATTTCAAAAGGGATATGGAAAAATCCCAAGCTGAAATGAATAGCATATATGAAAAAAGTAGAAGTGTGTATAGATTACCAGAATGAAGATTTAGAGGGAAGTTTATTACACTGTACTTGTACTTTCAGGAGAATACTGAGCATTCAGGGTTCTGAACTGTAGCAGAGAGAAAACATAACAAGAATCAATGCCTAGAAGCAGGAGCCAGGCACTTTGTACTTTACTTCATTATTTCTAACAGAAAAGGTAATAGAAAACGGGTGGAGATTACTAAAAGAGCAGAAGGTTTTTCATCTTCTGCTGCGTTGCAATCCATGCTGCTTCCCTTCCTCACTGATGTCTTTCTCTGAGGGAATTATTTGTACCTGACGCATGTGAAACTGTCTCAGGGAGAGTGGCAGCTCCAGCCCTGCCTTGGCCTCAAATTTTGGCAACACTTTTAAAGAATTGCTCTGTCCCAGAAATTCTAATGATGGCAAATCAGATCTATTTGTAAAAATTAATTATTGATTAACCAGATAACAGATGAAAGATCTTAATGAGAGTTACTTACTGCACAGTATAAACTAAAAGAACTACTAGTAGGTTACAGCATAACATCAAACAGTGCACTATATCAAGGTACCTATAATAAAGCCAGCAAAAGAAAGAGTATTGATAAGGAATCAAATGTAATTTACAAGAAAATTATGATAATGGACAGATTCCTTCACTCTACCCCGGGAGTAACCATGGAGTAGCATCCTCCACTCACAGGAAAAGCTCCATACATTTCCAGGGAAATGTCTAGAAGATTCCTACTTTGTGAAAGTTTGGTGTGGCTTTTAAAGCGAGTGTCTGTCAATCAGAAATCCAGGCTATCTTGCCAGATCTCACGTCAGAAGTAAGATGTTTATTGGCAGTTGGGAGATGCCAGATCGGTGGTAACCCCAAGGCACCAAAGTAATTCCCCACAAAAGAAGCTTTTCCTGCTTGAGTTACCTGATTGGAAAACAAACAGCAGATAAGCTCTTGTGGGGGGTGAGATGCCCCACTCCAAACACGTGGTGCCAAGGCAGGCAGCCTGAATTAATGCAGATGACATAATTGTTCTTCTCGTTCCCCAGTCTGTGGGAACTCAGGGAATAAATCCCTGGTATTTGCTGCCTGCCTTTTTCTATTTTAGCAGAGCACAAGAAGGGGATTGGCTTTCAAGTAGGGTTCTTGGAGCTGGGTACACTGAGTCATTACTGCTCGTGGTGGAAAGGATGGCTGTATGTATCCAAGAACAAATACAGCTTGACAGCCTACAAGCTGTTAAGACAACCTGACCTTTGTGTGTCTACTCCAAGAACAGTAAGTTCAATTAGCTCTAATGCTCCCAGGTCCTGTACCACCATTAGGAAATGCCTTATTCAGCTAAAGCTGTGATTTTTTTTTAATTTTCCTTTTTTTTTTTTTTTTTTTTTTTTTTTTTTTTTTTTTTTTTTTTTTTTTTTTGGTCAGTGTAAAAAGCATTAAAGGATCTGTTGTAAGTACTGCCAGCAATAAGGGGAAGAGTCTCATATTCAGCAAGGTCTAAAAAATTAATTATCTTTATTCCTTAAATACAAAATAAATACATTCTGTCATAGCCAAAAGCTTCAGGGCTGAGTTTTAGCCAGTTGGCTTCAAGACAAGATGCCAGCTTCTGGCAGCTGCTGGAAGCATTTTGGAGTAGAGTTTGGGCTGGTACCTGTCAGTTTAGAGATCAGCTGAAATCACCAAGTCCTTCTACAAAGACAAAAAGAGTGTTTAAATAAAAGGCCAATACCTGGGATAGTGGAGAGTGAATCCGTTCATGGTCTGTCAGTGGTTCACATGTCCTCAGCTGTCATTTAAATGCCTCAGTTTATCCCTTCTGAAGGGATGTTGTGATCCCTTGTGATCTTTTGTGTTGTGATTAAGTGATGTCTTCGACATCCCCACAGCATTTCCAGAAGCTTCCAGAAGCTTCCAGCTGTCTGGGGGACAAGAAGCAAAGCTGGAGGGTTGATTTTTGTTGTAGAAGAATGGAGAACTACAGTGAAAACAAAATTGTTTTTTATGAGGTTTTGAGGTATTGTCAGATGAATTTGCTTAGGTATTGGAGTGCTGAGGCTTCCTGCACTGAGGGTCCATGGAAAGCTCCCTATGATTTTGATGAAGGATGGTTTTGAGATTCATGGGAGCTCTGTGCCATCAAGGAGCTGGAGAAACAGCAGGGTTTGCCTGCTGTCCCCATCAAAGAACACAAGAAATGCTCCTTTTCTCTCTGTTTTTTACATAACATTATATGTTAGTGCCTCTGAAGCTAAGCTGGACCTCCATCATGGTAGGTCTATCAAAAAAGAAAATCTTCTGAGGGAACCCACAGTTTAAATCAACTCTCTGGGGCATAGATCACCAGAGAATGAACCTGCAAAACTTTTAGTGCTGCTTGTGACATTTCAGTAACTTCAACACACTCCAAAATAAATCCCCTGTTTTAGGTGAGACACAGGACCAGGGCAATCTCAAGGCCTTCTGGATTATCACTTGGAGGCCATGTGGGATCCCCCAAAGTCTTTCAAATGGCACTAAACTCTGAGACATCTGAGCTAAGGCCTCAGATTCGAATCCTACTTATTTTCCTCTTGTTCCTTCCTGAGGAGCTGCCCACCCAGATTTGTGCTCTGCCCTGCCTCTTAGCCAAAACCTTGCTGAGGAAACACCACGGATACCTTGCCCTGATGCTCTGGTGTCCCAGTTTTTAACGGCATAGATAGTTACTTTCTCATGTACTACATTCCAGAGGTTTTGAATTCTGTTCCCTGTACCCATCATACATTTCTCAATGTTTATTTTTCTTCAATTGGCATCTAAATAACTTTTGAAGTCCTGGCTTAGGCTGGCATCATAGCTTCTCAGTAGGGGAAAGAAAAGAGACATTAATCCATTTTCAAGAGCTGTTCCTCTGTCTCTCTGCATTGATTCGTGTGGAACTGTCCTTTTAACTCTCTTTTCCATCTGACTTCTCATTGCCTTCTGATGAGAGCCAGTGTAAAAGTGCAGGGTTGGATTTACATCGATTATTCCCTTTGTTGTCTTTCTGTGACCCTTTCTGAACTATGAACTCAGTGGCTTGGTCGTGAAGGGCTTTTATTCCTATCACACTGACTATAAATATGGATTAACAGTCTAATGTGTCAGGCATCTGAGCTTGTTTCTCTGAACAAGGGAAAAACCCTTTTCACCCTGTATTAAACTGCAGTTTCTTCCTAAACAAGAAGCATACTGAAAAAAAAACAACAACAACATCAAACTCTGCATTTAGAGGCTTTGGGATGAGAGAGATGAGCAAAAAATGCACGTGCCTTGATACCATTAGACATTGTAAAGTTAATCTTTCCAAAGAGCAATCTTTACAAAAGAACAATTTTAATTAGCTTTGTTTTCCTAGTAAGTACCTTGTTCATCTGTTTAGTATATTTTTGGAAGATACACAAAGTGTTAATTTATCCATTAGTCTTTTCTTAGGAACACAAACAGTAAGTACTAATAAGGTGTGCCTAAATGCAATTACAGCTAATAAATCAAGGACTGTTTTTTCTGGGTTTTATAAACCTGCTATTTTCCCCTGGATTTTTTGTTTGTCTCTCATTCCTTTTTCTTTGTCTCCCCACATGCATATTCTCTGGCCACACCATAAATCTTTGGAAATTTCCTCTTTGAATAAAATACATCTCTCCATATACCAGCAAAAAATCCAGATATAGCACGTAGTACCAGTTTGCGGCAGTTGCAAGAGCAAGTTATCAGGTTATGAAAAAAAACCCCAATTCTTATCTACTCTTCTTAGCAGTAGAATAATTCTTATGTGTCATTTACTAAATCATTGGAAGACCAGCAGGATGCAGTCAGGATTGTATTGTATGACCTTCATCAGTAAATGAAAAAAAAAGTGTATTTCTTTGGTATTAACTGGTTTTGAATACAGACTGTCAGTGAATTTTTTTGGGGAAAGGAAAATTGAGATAATTATACTTTTGTTTTATAATTGAATACCCAATCCTGCCTTTATTCCCTTTGACCTTTAGAAGTGATAAATCACACAAGGGTCTAAGTCAGGGTCTTGGATCCACTTGACTGTCACTCTTTGGAGAGGTTTGGATCTGAAATTTTTTCCTGCTCTGTAAAGCACCAGAGTCATATTATTGATTCAAACTCAGTCAGGCTCCAAGACAATGACAAATAAATGCAGGTATAAACACAGTGTTTTGACAACCACTGTTTTTCGTTATGGTCTTTGACATCATGTGAAATGCATGATGTGATCAGCTGGTCCATCTGCACAAAACCACAGGCCGTTTAGAGAGGCATGCCAAGAAAATCCGGATCATTTCCACCAGCTCCTCTTCATTTGGACTTCACTGCTGCGAGAATTATTTTCTGTGGCCATGAAAAGGGCTGTTGGACTGGCGCCACAATATCCAGCTTGCTCCTGCCAGTGAGGACAGGCTGTGGAGTTGTGGTGAGGTTGTTACAACTGCTGGAGCTCCTCCTTCCTGCTCAAAGCCCTGTCCATCCCCCAGGCCCTACCCCACTGCGAGTTCTGCTGCCTCTCTTTCCCTCTGGATTCCATAATATTGGTATCAGAAAAATACGAGAGAGGTTGAAAGACCTGAAAAGTATCAGAGTAGTTAAGGCCATGGATGCTGGATGGCATTATCATAGGGGCACAGGGCTTTTGAAAACCAATGATCACAGAATCATAGAATTGTTTAGATTGGAAAAGGCCCTGAAGACCACTGAGTCTGACCATTGACCCAGCGCTGCCAAAGCCACCTTTGAACCATGTCCCCAAGTGCCACATCTACATGTCTTTTAAATCTCTCCAGTGATGGTGACTCCATCACAGACCTGGGCAGACTCTTCTAATGCTTGTCCGTCTTTTCTGTATTTAAATTTTGCTTAATATCCAATCTTAACCTCCACTGGTGCAACTTGAGGCAGTTTTCTCTTGTCCTGCTGCTGCACAGGAAAAGAGACCAACACCCACCTGGCTACAGCCTCCTGTCAGGGAGTCATAGGGAGTGAGAAGGTCTCCCCTGAGCCTCCTCTTCCCCAGGCTGAGCTCCCCCCCAGCTCCCTCATCAGACCTGTGCTTCAGCCCTTTCCCCAGCTCTGTTTCCTTTCCCTGGATGCACTCCAGCACCTCAACTTCTTTCTTGATGTGAGGGGCCAAAACTGAATCCAGGATTGGAGCTGTGGCTTCCCCAGTGCCCAGCACAGAGGGACAATCAGTGCCCTGCTCCTGCTGGCCATTCTATTGCTGACACAGAAGGCCACAAGGCCACCAGCCTCCTTGCCCAGCTGGGCACCTGCAGGCTCATGTTCGGCCGCTGTCGGCCTGCACCCCCAGGGCCTTTCTGGCTGGGCAGCTTTCCAGCCACTCTGCCCCCAGCCTGGAGCACTGCAGGGCCTTGTTGGGACACGAGGCCAAGACCCAGGCCTTGGCCTCCTTGATCCTTTGTCCACAGATCCAGCCTGTCCAGATCCCCCTGCAGTGTCCTCCTACCCTCCACACATCAGCACTCCAGCTCAAACTGGTGCTGCCTGCAAACTGTCTGAGGGTGTCCTCTATCCCCTTGTCCAGATCACCATAAAGATAGTGAACAGAACTGGCCTCAATACTGAGCACTGCAGAATATAAACCTGCACAGATATCTTGGTGAGAGAGACAGGTGGGCAGGAGCCAGTACTATTCACCAGCAGTGTTCTGCCTCTTGATACCACTGAGATCAAAGGAATTCTTTTTTTTTCACTTAGAAAGTTGGGGTTTTTTCTCCTTGTTATCCTTTCCCTCTCCCAACTGCTCTTTACCTGAGCCCCTCTGAAACTTGAAGCTACAGTAGTTCCAAAATGGATACTGCAAAGCTGAGAATCCACAAGTGGATATAACTGTGAACAGGATGTAGAAGTGATTTCAGTGATTCCTTCTGCTCCATGCTGAGAGAAGTGAAAATTTAAGTATACCATAAATAGTGTATGCACACTATAGAATATAGACATATAAAATGCCCACTTGTATTTTGATCAGTTGGTAACAGTTATGCTTTAAAAATATATAAGTAACATATGGTGATTATGGCAATGTCGATTTAATGAAGCTTTAATGGAAGTGATTTGCTGTACTGTGAAGAGAAAGGCTAACAAGCAAGATCAAATGAGCACAGAGAGAAACCAAACCAGAGCTCCTCAAGGTCTCTATTTTACCAGTAGAGCTAGAGGCACCAGAAGAGTTTTAAAAGACAGCTTTAATTTTCAACGAAAAGTAAGTCTGGGATTTTCAACTTTTCAAATAGATGTAAGCAAATAAGAAGCACGTCAGATTTGACATCCTCGCCCCTGCCCTTTCATACTTAATGAAGTGTCACTGCAGTCTATAAGATAAAGTAATATTTAATCCAATATCTGAAGCCTCTTCTCCTTGGAGTGTGTTTTCAGCTGCAAAAATTGGCAAAGGCTCAGCCTGTGGCACTACATCAACTTCCACCTCTCGCCAGTCTTGTCCTTTGTGATGTTGACTGTGATGGATTTTACTGAAATGCATTAATTTTCATCTCGCTCGGTTTTCAGCAGACTGATGGAGCTACAGCAGGGTGGATGTCATGGTGTTCTGCCTCATGCATCAACAAAAACATGGTCATTTAATACTTTTGTATAATCTCTGTGAATGATGAGGATGAGAAAAGGAGAAAGGATGGACATCTTGATAGTCAAATCCCTGGTGAAGTTTAAAACACTGACTCTCAGAAATAAACTTTTGGCATATACAGTGATGGAATTCACACCAGATGAAGAGAGAAATGTGGAAAATAAAATGATTAATATTCACAGTCACTTTTCTGATCGTAACAGCAATAAGAGAGCGAGTGAAAACTACTAAAAATAACTTTCTGCATAAAAAATCAGTCTTAGCAGAGCCAAATGTGTGATGCATTGCTTTTTCAAACACACTGAACAGGCATTTTAGTTCATCAGGTATGGAATGGATCTCTTAACACTTTGACATGACCACAGTTCAATCTGTGTAGCAGTAATCAGTTAGTTCACTAAAGCATTCCCATTTTGTAGAAGGGAAAGGAGAAGAATCATAGAATCATTGAATCATGGAAGAACTTGCGTTGGAAGGGACCTTATAGACCACTTTGTTCCAACTCCCCCTGCCATGGGCAGGGACACCTTCCACTATCCCAGGTTGCTCCAAGCCCTGCCCAACCTGACCTTGAACACTTCCAGGGACGGGGCATCCACAGCTTCTCTGGGCAACTTTTGCATTTTCTCACCACCCTCTGAGTAAAGAATTTCTTTCTAACATCTTATCTAAATCTCTCCTCTTTTAGTTTAAAGCTGTTCCCCTGATATCACTATCTACCTGTTTAAAAAGCTGCTCTCCCTGTTTTTCATAAACCTCCTTCAAGTACTGGAGGGTCACAGTGAGGTCTCCCAAGACTTCTCCAGGCTGAACAACCCCACACACTAAAAAGCATCACCCCTCTTTTGTCTGAGTGTAAATAAACAAGGTATGAAAGATTCCTCTATTCTAACATCGTGTTTCATCTCACAGTCCCGGACTAGAGAATATTAACTTTGGACTGTCAAAAAATGAAATCCCAAAACAGCAACACATTGTTCATTCTTATATTTAATGCTCCAAGGTGCTGGGAAAAAAAGAGCTTTTTCCAAACCTTTTCATTCGTGGGACACCTCGGGCAGGAAGTTATTCCTGTATAACAGTTAACTGCGTTGTCTCAAGGTAATTCTCTAAGGAATAATGGCAAAGTAAACATCCTCAGAGAGGTGAGAAGAAGTTCAGCCTTTCATCACTCCTTTCAGAAATGACCACAGGAGTTTGTTTTCCTGTTTTGTGCTGAACATGAAATGAAACTCCCTCCACAGGTCCACAGAATCCATTGGGTAGAAATCCCTTAATCCCTGTGGCCAAGACAGGGTTTCAACAGGATGCAGACAGATGGAAAGTTTGTTTTCCAACAATTTGGTTTTGGATTTGAATTTATAGAAACCAGGATGGTTCTTTTTCTTTTAAACCTCCTTTCTTCTCCTTTCCAATTTGTGTGCAGACATGTTGCTTCCATTCATGTGCCATTTGTGGGTCTGTCCACCTGTGTGTCCTCTGCTCTGCATAAATTTACAATCATTCAGCTGATTTCTATCAAGTCGGCCAAAGCAGAAATCTTCAGTTTTGCACTTGTACAAAGTTTTGCAAAAACCTCTGCCCAGGTAGAGGAGGAATACTATTAATACCTCCACCAGGGGAATGGGTATAGGGCGAGTTCATTCCCTGCTAGATGTGAAGTACCCCACACAACAGAAAAACAACCGTGATAGTGTTGGTGCTCCCTGAGTTACTAAATTTTGAAGTAAACTTCAAAATGATCCACCTTTACTACAGTGGAGAGCATGAAACTGACTGTGTTTGGGGGGCTCTGAGACAAAAATCAAGCAGGATTTGTAGTGAAGATTATGTTTTTTGTTAGACTGACCCAGGTATCTGGGAAAAAACAAAACCAGAGACTCTCTTAGGAGCACAGATCCTTAGAGTGGCCTGGAGAATGGCTCATGTGCCACAAAGCTTTCTGCCTCTTCCCTCAGCTGTTTCCTCTCTAATAAAATATTTACTCTCTTCTTACAAAGCTTTTCTGACTGATATCACACTGATCTAACTTACCTACAACTCCTCCATGGCAGGGGGGTTGGAACTGGATAGAGTTCCTTCCAACCCAAACCATTCTGTGATTCAATGATTTTATGAAGTGAAGAAACAGTGTCCAGACAAGGAAAGATTTAATAAAAGAAAAAGAAAAAATAATAAAAGTTATTTCATTATTAGAGATGCAAACCCTGAAAATCTGTTTATCTAGGGCTTTTTTAATGTTTAAATCTCAGATTACGATGATGCTGCATGCAGTAGGAACAGACAGACAGTTTGTAGCTACACGAATTGTCAATTTTATGGCTATAATTTTCCCCCTCACTTGCACAAAGTCCTGTGCCCTCTGACTGAGCACATGCACAAATCAAAACCTTACAAATGAGGAGGTGGCTGCCGTGGCGATATGTAGGTACCAAGAGATTTTCCATTTAATAGAGCCCAACACCTGACTATTTAATAGAGGTCACCAGCTAAATCAGTTAGAAACGGCTTAGGCAGGCAAGTGGAAGCAGGGCTGAATTAGAAATAAGTGAATCCTAGCTTTGGCCACAAATGTGTGGAAAATGAAACTAAATTAAGTTGCTTCAGCCCTTTCACTGGCACAAACTGATATAAATTGGTTTCATTAAAAAACCCTAATATATTTTAAGGCTGCAGTCCTAACCTATTACGTTTTGTGTGGTTGCCGAGAGCAAGTAACTTAGTGGCATTTTATGTAGCAAATGAACGGGGGACAAATAGAATTTTATTGCTTTGTAAATGAAAAGGCTGGGAAGTTTTGGAATAAAATTGATTTTCACATCTGGAAAAGTTTGCCTTATCATTAGCGCTGTGCTTGCTCTCTCTCTCTTACTCGACTTATTTTTCACTCTATTGTTTTCCACTTATTTTGCAAGGCAGCCGTGTAATTTCCATTTCCATTCATTCATGTTCCCAAATTGTGTTTTTCTTTTCCAAGCTCAATGTTTGAAAATGTTTGCACAGGGGCTGCTCAGCTGAACTGTTCCTTGGATGGGGTGGGATGCATGTTGGTCTCTGCCTTTTCCCATCTCAGACCTCTGGGGATAATATTTGCAAAAGTGATTTTGGAGCATTTTCAGAAACCCTGACTGGGTTTAATGGAGTTTTTATAAACTCCGTGATCCACTGGTCTTCCCAGCTTTTAAGTGTGTCATGAGGAAATCACACCCATGGTATGATTCAGCATTATACAGAAGCATACATTATACAACATTATACAGGAACACACACAGCACCTGAACTTCTATGGGAACTCCACAAATATTCTGAAGGGTTTATTAGCTCAGGTGATGCTCCTCCTTGCAGCTTTTGGAAGAGCTGGGTGGCTTGGCATCTATTCACAGACTGACTTTTGCCACTTACATGAGACATTCTTCATAAGCTCATCCAAAGACCACTGTTTTTCCCATATTTGATCCCTGTTTAGAAACCACATATGCTCTGTTTGGCAAATTTGGCTCAAAATGTATAGAATCATGTATCATTGTGCCAAACTGTATTTTTTGGACATTGGAAGTGCCAGTTTAGTGAGGAAAGGTCCAAGGTGGTGAGTGCTCCATTCCACTCATCCCATAATTTGCAACATGTCGTGCTCTGTGCCACAGGATGACACAGTTTCCCACCACACAACACAGAGAGAGCCCAAGATTGCTGGATGTGTCCCACACCTCTTTTCGCAGAACAACAGAATTGTTTAGGTTGAAAAAGGCCTCTAAAATCATCAGCTCCAGCTGTCAACCCAACAGCACCACTGTGTTCACCACTAAACCATGTCCTCAAGTGCCAGAGCCACACATTTTTTTTTTAGCACTTTCAGGAATGACAGATTAGATATTAGGAAGGAATTCTTCCCCAGGAGGGTGGTAAGGCCCTAGAACAAGTTGCCCAGAAAAGCAGTGGCTGCCACATCCCTGGAATTTTTCAAGACCAGGTTGGATCTTGGTTTTAGTAACCTGGTGCAATGGGAAGTGTCCCTGCTCTTGGCAGGAGTGTTGGAAGCAGATGATCTTTAAGGTTCCTTCCAAACCAAACCATTCTACAATTCTGTGGTTTTATCCTTGGACATCATCCTTCTGTGTGACATCAGAGATGTGTTACAGAAATGTTTGCAGGAGCCTGTGCTGTCCCTGCCCACTGCGATGGTTCTGTGTTTGCTTTCATTGATTCCTTTCTTATTAAAAGGCACAAATTCTTCACTCAGTCCCCAAAAAAAACCCCACTCCTTATCACAATGGTCAGCTGTGAGTGTGGGCTAGTGATTACAGAGTGTCTTGAGTTTGTTATGGCCTTCTAGGTAGAGTAAAACCTGGAAACTTCCATACCTTCCCTTCTGCTTTTGTTTGCTAAGTCCCATTAGGCACAGACGATTTTCCTAGTGAAGATCTGCTTCTCAGAAGTTTTGCCTCTAGTGATGTCAGCTGGTCACCTTTTCCTGGCACTGAATGCAATTTAGAGTGAATAAATTCAGTAAGAATCTTTGCCAAGAATTACTCAGCTCTCCATGCTGAAATATTAATCGATAACGTGTCTTAAAATTTCTCTTCACTCCAATCATTTTTATAGCATTGCAATTTAGTGCATGGAAGCAAGGTAGTAAAAGATAAAAAAAACAGCTGTTAAGTCACATTATTATTAATATTTATCTGTCATTTACAGAGTCCCAAAAGGTGTTCACAGCACTTTTGTGTTGGTCAGCAAGCCAGGCAACACAACAGCTTTCCCGAGGACTGCAGCTGTAAATATGTAAATACAGGATGAAGAGACTCTCTAGTCAGAGAAATGTCTTCAAGCAATCCCATGGAGCTTTCTGACCAGAATGTCCTGATAAGCCTTTTTGGGCTTTTAAAATGGGGAGGGAAGAAGCATGCCCAAACTCATGGGAAGACAGTACTAAGTCTCAGACTTTGAGCAAAGGAAAATTAATTTAGCAGTAAAAATTTCAATAAAATTCTGTAGAGGTATGTGCAGGACAGGGGACTCTGATTTAGAGTCAGGAACAATTTTATTTTGGTTTGCTTTGGTTCTATTTCTCCCTCGGAAACTTTCCAATATTTAATTTGTTATCCCAAATTTGCTCTGGAGTAAATCTAAATATTTATGGGTTTTCTTCCTATTTACTGCAATGAATGGACCAATTTGGCAAAAACAATTTTCCCAGCACCAGAATGCTGAAGAGGCTCATGCTCAGAACATTGTTAGCTGGGTGCAGGTGATCCAAGGTCTTGTCATTTCTTCCCATTTCTGTGTATCCCAAGGGAAGAGCCTGGTCTTTAGAGCTGCTGCTACACCAGGGAGAGGTTTTGGTAGTGAATTAAATACTCATTAGTGATGGATAGAATCTCCCTCAGCCTGAGAGCTGCACTACTGCAGAGTGTTGGAGAGGAGGACAAAACAGCTCTCCCAGAACAGCCTCAAGCTGCAGGTGAGAAATTCATGGAGGACCAACAGTTCAAGGCTGAGAGCTGGACTGAGAACAGGGATATTTACAGCACATCCCTCACTGGCCTTTATTTTATTACAGCCTTTTCCTTGTGTTTCTCTGTTAGGTTGTGATGCAGGACATCCACACACGCTTAAGCTGCAGAGCAACTCACCAGAGGCTGAATCAGTTACAGATGCTTCAGGATGGTATTAAATGTGATGATGAGTGTGCACTGAGGCAGGACGAGTAGGAGAGGTTGAAGCTGTATTTGTAAAGGAAAAAAATAGTGCATGATGGCATATTTTAGAAGATCCCCTTGAGGAAGGTCATAGGATTGTAGAATTGTAGTCATAAAATGGTTGGGGTTGGAAAGGATCTTAAAGATCATTTCCTTCACATGCCATGGGCAGGAACACCTTCCACTCTCCCAGGTTGCTCCAAGCCACATCCAATCTCCCCTTGAACACTTCCAGAACCTCTCTGGGCAGGTTCTCTTCATTGGCCCACATGTAGAATCAATGTGTGACTCTGGTCAACACCATTCCCTACTGAACTTGAATTAATAAATAAGGAGACTACTCACAGTATTTTGTCCCACATCCTGCCTTGTAATTGAGAGAATTCTACTCAGTCGTGGAAGAACTGTGTGGTTCAGCATAGAGCAGTTCTGGTTTGAAAGGTCTGAAGAAAGAGCAGAGTGCAGGCTTCAGAGGTTTCCAGGCATTGAAAACAGCACAAATGTGTTTTTATAACCAAGGTTCCACATAGGGGTAATTTCACTGATTATGCAGTGAATGTCTTGTTTTCATGTTTTTTTAAATCCTTTATTCCTTTACCATTGTGAGTGGGCAAGAGGGTTGGCTTTTCGTTGATAAAAAATATAGGAATAGAATCTCATTAGTTGCTATCTGTGAGCAGCAGGAGGAAAGAAATGTCAGTGCAGTTGTGCTTGCCTAAGAAAATCACAATATCATGTGAAATACATGCTGAAAGAAAGTAAAGCAGTATCCAATGTCCAGACACTGGAAATGAAGGCTTGATAGATAAGTACCACCTTGGAAATGCCAGTGAGTCTTGGTCTTCCCTGGCTGCCCTTTAAGAGCTTGTCAGTGGTTTAGTGGCATCCACCTTTCCCCAAACACACAAATCTTATTGTGAGCCTTGACAGGTATTTCAGTAGCAGCAAGATTTTAGACAAGATAATTTCTCCCTTTACCTCTCTACATTACCTATCCATCCTTTAAAACTCAAGATAAGATTTTTTTTTTTTAATCCTAAAATGAAGTTTATTCTGCTGACGTTTGAAAAATATTTGGAGGAACTTTGTTTGCATTCATGTTTTCCGGAATTCATGCTCTTGAAAACCATGGTATATTGCAAAAAAAAAAAAAAA
>VZRF01008003.1:230355-284994 GCA_013396875.1 Vireo altiloquus
AAAAAAAAATCCTAAATGCTGGAAGGAGAGATTCCAACAGTCTGCTTTGGTCACACTGGATCAGCTACTCTCCCACAGAGGGCAATATGAGAAGTGTTTTCAGGACACTGTTTAGTCACAGTTGGAGCTGGGTTTAAAATAAGAAAGCACAATATTGTACTTGATCCCTTCTCCAGTTTGAGAGTTTTCCTCACTGCTGCTTGCACAGCTCATTCCTGCTCAGGCTGGAATAAAAGCTGATTTCTCCTAGGGTGAGACAAGTACATGAAGAGAGGGCCCATGTCTCTTGGGAAGAGGAATCAACATTTCAATATGAGAGTCTGTAGGAAAAGTATTTCAATCTTAAATCTTAAATTGTGTTCCTGGGACATTTGACACTGCCTCTGTCTGTACTGGGCTCATAAGACATTTCTGGTGCAAACTGAAAACATTTGGAGCATCTCAGACAAGGAGGATGTGAGGTAAGGCCAGGCGGGTGAAGAAAAATGGTGAGTGCACCCTCTTGCCAAAAAAAATCCCAAACAACCAAAGCACAAAGAGGAGGCTGCAGGCAGAGCTCAGGACCCCCGAAGAGAAGAAACTCAGGTTTCTTTCTTTCTGTCCTTGTGAGTAGAAGCTCTGAACCTCTTTCCTGAGGCACGAGTGGGAGATCACATCTTGGCCTCACCTCTCACCAGCTTCCTCGAGGATGGCCAATGAAGCAGGTGCCATTTGGCTCTGCAGTTTGGAGGGCCTTAAATTACTTTGTAAGGAGTCTTGAAGTGTAGAGTGCCTCTGAAATCCTGAAGAGAATGTAAGAAAGTGGATTTCTGTGAGTAAATTGTGAATGAGTAGTTTTCTCTGAGCGGTTGTTTAATTGAGCTGCAGCTGGGGCTGATTATGTTTGTTTTTCCTTCAGTGTCTCTCATTTCCTTTCGTTTCCGTTAATTCCTGCTTTCATTGGGTAACTGTTGCTGTACAAAATTTTAAGAGTGGTAAAAAAAAAAAAAACAAACCGAAGAAATAAAAAAGTGCATATTTTAGGAGCTTTTTACGACAGTTGTTCCTGGAGACACCTGTAAACTATTGAGCTGAATTGGGCTGCAGCTGCTGCTGACGACAGGGGCTGTGAAGGAGAAGGGGTGTGACTCATTCCTCTGGTTGTTCCACCACCATCTTCTGTGGCTGGGCCTGCTGAGGTGGCTGTCAGACCGTGTGTGCTGAGATGTCTGCTCATGTGGGTCTCTGGGTCAAGAAAATACTAAACTGACTGCCAGAGGATGATTGAGGGGAAGCGTCCTGGAATTACAGAATATCCTGAGCTGGAAGGAACCCATGAGGATCATTGAGTCCAGCTCCTGGCCCTGCAGAGGACAACCCCAAGACTTCCTCTCGTGTCAGCTTGGAGAGGGACAGGACATTGGTATGGACTGAGGTTACATGTTGTGGTATCTAAGGTGGCTTCTCTGCTCTGCTCTGGTGACACCATACCTGCAGAGCTGCCTCCAGCTCTGGGGTCCCAGCACATGTCCTGCCCAGCAGGAAGGACATCGAGCTGTTAGAGCAAGTCCAGAGGAGGCCACCAAGGTGGTGAGAGCCATTCTGAGATTCTCTGATCTGTGACATCAGTGCTGTAAGTCAGAACTGCCACGTGGCCTGCACAAACAATGACCAATGGATTTGGAATGGATAATGAATTGTTGAGGGTTTTTTTTTTCTAATCTACTCAAGCAGAAAGCAAAGATGGGCAAGATAGTTTGATGGCAACCTCATGAACTTGAACAGGAAGTGTTAAATTCTGTATGCGAGCCTGGATAAGTGACTCTAGGTCATCCTGCTGGGACAGTGGGGGTTGAACCAGATGACCTCAAAAGGTCACTTATAACCTCCAACATTCTGTGATTTTGTGAGATCTCTCTGTCAGTGGGGAGGATTTTAGTATTTTTCTTCTTGTCCTGTGGACTGTCTGTTCTGCTTTGCTTATGTTACGGGACAGATGCTGTGGAAAGAACTCGCATTCTACAACACACCTTATCCTTGAAGGTTAAGTTAATTCACTTTTTCAACCCCTTTTTGATTCCATGTCATAGCCAAGGGAATGGTCTTTGACTATCTGTGATGTTCAAGACTACGTGACCAGTCAAAACCTCCATCTCCTCCGTGAGAGTAGTAGTTTTGTAAAGAAAGAGAGAGAGAAATCCTTCAGAGAACTTTGGAGGCATGACTAGATCATGATCCTGGCTGGTCTGAAATAAATAAATACAGATTTTCACAGGCTCCTAGTCATTTTTTCCCATTCAGACTGAGCAAGAGTTTTGTGTGGAGAATAAAATTTTTTTATAAATTTTTATTATTTTTATTATTAATTTTTATTTAATTTTTTATTAATTATGGATCAATTTTCTTCTCCACCAAGACCATTTCTTCTTGGTATCTGCTGACATCTGAGGGCCACGGTCAGCTGGCAGTCAGCTTCTTGTGCTGCTTAATTATATTTATGCAAAGGGATGTGGAAGCCTCTGCTACTTTCTTTTGTGTAGGGTGGTTCATTTCCAACTCTAGAAGTTCTTTTTTGTCTCCTCTGGTTGAAATATCCCAGGTATATGTATCTGTTCTGGATCTTCTGCCTCTGAACTCTGTGATGCGTTTGCCATTCCTCTTAACATTCCTTGAGCGATTTCTCAAGGTCACCTCTATGCAAGACAGTCATGCAGCCATTCTTTTGTTATTTTCACTATCAACAGCTGTTTCTTAACAGCTCCAGGGTCACCGAACCCATAAAACCCAATTGAGCTCAGCTTCCTCCAGGGATTTTGTCAATCCTGTTTTTCTCAGTCATGCAGTGCTGGAGAGAAATCCAGGGTTTATGGTCTATCACCATGCCACACCACCATGGGAAAAGAGCTCCTATTTTAGCATTGCAGCTGGGACTATCTGCCCTGTCTTTTAACCCATCTGAAAGTTGTTTGTGCAACTAGCTGAGAGCCTCTAAAAGATTTTGGTCACATTTATAGGCAGAAATTTGAGGAGAAGCAATTTAGGAACAAGTCACCACAAATTACTCTTGGTCAAATTTCTCTTCTTTGGGGCTATATATCCAAATTTCCCACATAGCTCTGTGGAAGCTTTTAGGAGCTGAACTTGTCCCCAGTGGCTGATGTTTTAAAAAAGTTTCTTTGGACAGGGTCCCTCTCTTTGCTTCAGTGTGTGGTTGCCCAAATTGTGCTGCCTTTTAATAGCAGTGAATTCATAATTGTGAATCACAGAATGGGTGAGGTTGGAAGGGATCACAATGAGATCACTTGGTCCAGCTTCCTTGCTCAAGCAGGGCAGTCCCAGAGCATAGGCACAGGATTATGTCCAGACACTTCTGCAATTATCTCCCATTTTCTAACCATTTTTGCCCAGTAATTTTGCCTGAGCATTTATATGCGGAATAGGATAAGATTCCCTTCCCCTGGTTTTAAGGCAAATTTCTCTCTAAAAGACAGGTTCCTGCCACTCAGCAGATGTTCCCCTGTGGAGTATCACTGACTTTGCATGGAATTAAAAAGTCAAGACAGAATTATCCTTCAAATTTGAAGCAACCAGAATTGGAGCAAATGGACTGGCCAGCCTGTCCCTTCAGTAGCCCATTACCTCACCCACATGGGGGAGGCATGTTCTCTGGGAGCATGACAAGGACCATGTTTTGGAGCAAATCCTTGTTTAAACATCCCCTACTAACTGTCATACCAGTGCAAACAAATCAGCAGCTCCAAGGGAAAAAAAAAGCCTGTTTTAAAATGCCCCTTGGGGAGCCAGAAATAGGCAGGGTTAATTTGTGTTTTCTACCTGTGCTGGAGCAAAATCTTGTTTAGTTTTCTTTACAAGAGAGAAGCCAGTGCATCAATCCACGGCACCTCCTGGTCTGCTTGACATCCTGCTTTTCTGGAATGAATACATTTCCTGCATTGCTGCATGCTTCTCCCAGTGTGTAGGTATCTGTGATTAATATGCCTTGTCTTTTATAAACAAACCTAATGCAAAGCCAATAATGTGAGTCTCATTTCTTTACTGCCAGCCCACAGCTTGGCTTTGTTTGGGTATGTATGTAAAGAAAGAAAGATGAATGTTCACTCGAGCTTGGGAGCTGAAGCCATAACAAATTTATGGGATGGAAAACACACATCAATGTGAAGCAAATACAGCCTGGGAAGGTCTGTTTGGCTTCCTCCTTTAATTTTGCTTTTTAATAACAACAATACCGTGTTGGGCACCCAGTGAACATATGTTACACTACATGAGTACATTGTGGGGGGAGCAAATGTATTGAAATACCAGCAAGCTTTTATCAGTTACTGGATTCAGTCATGGGATCCTAAATGCTGAAAGCAAAAGAAACTGCTGTGATGACATAAAGTGACCATTACAGAGTGAATTTCACCCAAACCAGTTTTTACTTCAACTAGTTCACCTTGAAGACAAGGGAGGCAGAGGGAGGAATTACAGTTTTAAATTTTGAATGATGAGAGGCCTGACCATAACCTGCATTCTTCTCCTCTGATGGGAATTCCCTTCAGTGGTCACAACCCACACCGGATTCCCAAAGTGAATTTGTCCATCTAATGAGTCCTACCATGGTATTTTACTTTTCCCTTGCATCATCTATCAAAGCCCTCATTAACAAAGTCCTATTTCCCAACCAAACCTATCCTGGTGCCACCATTTCTCTTTGATAAGGACAGCTCATACAATTTCCTGATTCCATTCTCTTGATGTGGGCTTTGGGTTTTTATTTGTTTCTTCCTTTGGTTGGCTCTTTTCTTTCTTCTCTTTGAGGGCAGGACTGTTTAGTCTTTATCAATTACTGAATTTTGCTGGACTCTTTCCTATTTGTCAAAATCTTTCATGGCTTTTGGATCCCAGATGTGGATCTCAGAATTTCAATAACAAGTGCTGAAAACCAGCTCTTCTCATTCCTACTTGAGAGTCCCACATTTCTTCTGGGATCTCAAATCCTTTTTTAATCTATGTCTGGATGTCCTCTTGTCCCCATTGACTGCATTGATCTTATGGACATCCCTTGATACCTAAAAAGGATCCCACAACAATCTGTCGAACGTGATAGATTTGTCGTGTTGCTGATAGAAATACTCAGAGGGTCTGTTTGTCTGGAGGAAAACCATATCAGCAATTTCTTGTGGGATATTTTCCTGATTACTGGGACATCCAGAGACCAGAGTGCTTGGCCACCCTTTTCTTGGTATCATTTTTGTCCTTGGGGATTCATTGCACCAGTCCAGACATTAATTTTACATAACTGGCTTCATCACACCAACTTGTCCTCTATCCTCACCAACAGGAACATAACATTTATTTAATGAGGCCTCTTCTCCAGCAGCCAGTGATGATTGATACTGATTTATATTAATTTTCTTTAATTCTTTATTAATAGAGTCCTATATCAGTTGCTCCACTATTTTGACTAAGATCAATGCTAGATTGACAGGCCTGTAATTACCTGGGCCATCCCTTTTTTTGATCTGACTACATCATCTGGCTTCTTCACAAAGAGTAGACCTAAATGTCACTGAATTGTCATCTAAATGTCACCTTACTTTTTTTTTTTTTCCTCAGCTTTGTTATTGATACTCTTTCATCTGCAGTAATAGATTCTAGTTTAAGATTGTTTTGGTTTGTTTTTTTTTTTTTTCCTTGTACCTGAAAAGTTCTTCTTTATTGTCCCTACTATTGCCAGTCACAATTTTTGTCATGTGCCCTATAGTTCACCTGATGAATTTTCTTCATTTCTTATCCTCTGATTTATAACACATTCTTATTTTTTTTTTCCCTGTTTGCAAAATATCTGGGGATTTTATTCGATCAAACCCTACAGAACAGACTGGCATGGGAAATAAGTCCTCTAGAGCAAAGATGCCAAATGACAATTTGGTATAAAATGCAATTTAGTTACAATTTATGTTCCTGTGTTCAAGAATAAATTTTAGGAAAATATAGGCTATGTGCTTAGCTTCCACTGCTTGTTTTCTTTTCAGGACTTTTCTGAGTTTTGTATTGCAACCATTTTATTCCAGAATCAGATATTTTACATTCCAGTGCTGAATTTTCTGATTTACAGCTCTGTGAAGAATTATCATTAATTCTTGTGACTTTTTGACTGCCATCTAACTCAGATCCAGACAATAATAGTTTAAACAGAAGACTAGATGAGTAGTGCCAGTGTGGAAATATTAATTCCTTTACCATGGAGAACTTTCCACTTCTGATGAGATTTTTAAGTTCATATCCCTTCTGATTTACACAGCAGGAAATAAGCAGAGTTTGTAACTGAATTAACCAAGAGGCTGGACAGTAAATCATCTGCAGAGTTGGGTTGGAAACCTGACTTCTCCCTGTCCACAAGGCTACATTTTTTGCTGAGGATGAAAAGTTCACATATGAAGAGGTGATGCCTGCAGTCAATGTCTTTTCACTGCACTTAGTCAAAATATTGGGTTGCAAATATATTTCCTTAAATATTCGTGTGTGATGCTTTTGGCGAGTCTTTTCTGGAATAGAGAAGCTCATGGTTGATTAGCAGGGGATTATCTTAAAGGGTTGGGTTTTAAAGTAACTTGGAGTGGTTATTCTGGAAATGTTGGAAATACGTGTCAAATTAGGTATATTCTGGGTTTGTAAGGGAAAATAAGATTTTAGAGGGAGGAAGAATGAAAATAGAAGACAGTTTATATATTATGTGGACAAGAATGCTGAAGATAAGGGAGAAATGGGAAATTTTTTAAATGTATTGCTTATTAAATGTTTCTATAGTGCTTGTGAGGTGCCGGGTCTTGAAAGCTCCCTATCTTGAGGAGGTCCT
Source organism: Vireo altiloquus (assembly GCA_013396875.1). NCBI lineage: Eukaryota > Metazoa > Chordata > Aves > Passeriformes > Vireonidae > Vireo > Vireo altiloquus. The sequence goes on from VZRF01008003.1 coordinate 237,197, forward strand.
ATAATTCAAATGAAAAGACACGGATGTTAGGGCAGGAAAGTATTATATATTTCATTATTTTTTTCTAAGAAGGTTGGGAACGTGGTGACTTGTGTGATGTCATTCTAGATTTCTTACAAGCATCCTTGCAAAAAAAAGAACTTCTCTGAAGGTTCCACTGAAGGATGAAGTCCATGAGGATGATTTAAGGAAGGACTTTTTGGGGTGGAGTTACAAGATTTGACTTCATGCATTTAAGTGAGGTACCTAAATTAGGGCTTGAACCTTTAAAGTATCAGATCATCTACTGGATTATCATAGAATCAGAGAAATATCCTGAACTGGAAGGAGCCCACTAGGATCATCAAAGTCCAACTCCTGGCCCTGCAGAAGACAGTAATTATTCCCTTTCTTTAAACTGAGAAGGAGTCTTGGTAAATGCAGATCTAATTTAGATGTTTGATTTTCATTCCTGGAGTTAAGAAGCTTGATTCACTCTTCAGTCAGGGCAATAAGAGACATAAAAGAGGAATCCCCCTGAGGGAATTAGGGTAGTGGTGGGGCAGAAGGGAGCCTCATCCTATAAGTAACAGAGCAGAGGGGATCTAAAATTCAGTGAGGAGCATGCAGATGAGTGTGGAGGAGCAGTGAATGCAGACCTTCTGTGGACAGCAACAAGAAGGAATTTTGCCTAGATATTCTGAGGAAAGTCTTTAAGGAAGAAGTGTCAGGATGGTCAAAACAGCAAGTGTGGAATCTGAGCATTGATTTGCCTCTGGGAATCAGAGAACTGTCTGAGAGGTGGAGAAGTGTTTACAGTAGCTGAAACAGAAGAGGGTTATTTACCCAATTTCTCCTGATATAACAAGCATTCAAACCCTCTTGTAACTCTTGTTGACCTACCAGGACTATTACCAGGTGATACCTACAATTTGTGAAGTGCAGTGTCCAAAATCAGCTACAGCTCTTGACCTTGCTAGCACTGATTCCCCTTGAAAAGTCTGCTCTGCCTGACTGATAATGCTCCTATCGAGACATTCCCGAAGGAGTTCTACTCTTCTTGTACAACATCACACCATTGCTTTATAGGGAGCTGGAGGTCCTTTTTCAGCACCGGAATCGTGTCTAATATCTTGCCAAACATTTTTACATTTGTGCATTTTGCCTGGAAAAGCTGTGAAGATGTGGATGTCCCATCCCTGGAAATATTCAAAGCCAGGTTGGATGGGGCTTGGAGCAACCTGGTCTGGTGGAAGGTGTCCCTGCCCATGGCAGGGGTTGGAACTGAATGGTCATCAACCCAAGCCATTTTATGGTTCTACAATTTAATTTCTTAATCCTTGGCATAGCATATTGTATGTCTGCAATTTAATTTTTTTCCTCCTAAATTCACTTCTCTCCATGTTTTTCAAGACCATTTTAGATTCTACCTCTCTTCACCAAAATGCTTCTACATTTACCCCACCCTGCTGTTATTCACAAGCATTTAGTTATACTTTTTTTACTAAAACAAGTCAGTGGTTGTATTTGAAATAGAAGCAGAAACATCACCAAGATATCTCATTTAAGATGCCCTTCTATTCTGATGCTAAGAAGCTTCTGACAATTACTCTTCAAAAGTGATTTGCCAATTATCCCTTCCTCACTGCAATTGGTTCTTCCTAACCCTCCTTTTAAAAACTTTTTCTTAGCTTCATACAGCATCTTATTTTACCATCTTTCTCTCATCTGGCTTTTTCTAAGTGAGGAATTAAATTAGGTTACTTGGAATTATTTCCTATCGTGCATTTTCATTTTATTTATTTGTCTTTAAGAAGGTGATTATCTTCTGGGTATGTGCAGATGATTGCTTAATAATTTCTTCTCGCATCTGCCTGCAAATTGAAGTTAGGCCTAGCAGTCTGCAATTTCTCAGTCATCAACTCTGTTTTTTGCAGGCAGGTTCTATATTTGTCCCTCTTCAGTCCTCTGGTACTTCTGGATCCTCCACAAACTCTTGAAGATAATCACTAATGACTCAGTTTGCTTTAGCTGGTTTCCTGCAAAATCTTCAAGACCCAACTGATTCAAGGATCCCTGCCATCATGAAATGCTTCAAACCCACTCTTCCTGTGACACAACCTCCATCCAGTCTTCTGTGGTAAGATTAACTCTGTCAGCATCTACTCACAGGTTACCATCCTTGCCAAGATGAGGAAAACATCCCTGGGGTGCCTCTACTCTCTCTGCACCCTTATTAATCATCACTGTTTTACTTCTAATTTATAGAAGCATTATTATCCTTCTGCTGGTAGACCTGAAGCTCAGGAGTTGCTTTCTGTCTTTGGAAATGGGATTCACCCGGGCTCCTGTGTATTCTTGGTCATTGAAATAAGCAATTAAGGGCCAAAGTGGCCTCATCCCAACTGTGCTGCTGCAGTTGTGCTTTGGTCACACCAAAACCATGTGGGGAAAATAATCCAGGTGGTTTTACACACAGAAAGTAATAAACCAGAAAGAAATATATTGTTTTCCCCACCACCATTTAGGATTTCATGAACATTACATGGATCACAATCACCAAGGCTGGAAGAGACCTTCAAGGCTGTCGAGCCCAACCATCAATGTAGCACCACCATAATCACCCCTAAACCACATCCCCAGGTGCCACATCCTGACACCTCTTGGTGACTTCCAGACAGTGGAGACAGTGGCTCCACCACCACCCTTGGGGAATTATTCCAATACCCAATCACTCTTTCAGTGGGAAAAAAAAAAGAGAAAATTAATCTGAACCTTCCCTGGCACAACTTCAAGGCCATTTCCTCTTTTGTTGGAGACATGTCAGAAGAGAAAAACTCTCCCCTCACTCCAACCTCCCTCCAGGGAGGCACAGCAGGGTGACAAAAGTGCCTCAAGGTGTAACCATCTGTAAAAGGGAGAGGTCACCTTTCCCTTTTCCCAAAATCTCAGGCTTCACCTTGCTTTGCTCTGGCTCTGGTGTCTGCCCGGCACTGTAGAGAGCCAGTTCAGCTTGTTCACCTAGCAGTGAAATTCCTCAAAAGCAGAAAGGAGTTGCAATTCTCAGTGCAGGACTGGGGCTGGCACATCGGGTGGGTGAAGAGGGACAGGAGTTAAGGAGTGAGACACTCATTTCTTGAGAGATGTGTTTTTGCACCAGCTCAAACAGGTGACAGAGCTTCACCCTGAGGGGCAGTGAGCTCCAGTGGCCCAACAGAGATGGACCACAGGGAATGTCTTTTCAGCCAGATAAGACCTCTGTTCTGTCACTCCACTAGGTGTTTTCTTTTTGACTTTGTTAATCTTTGGATCAGCCTCTGGAGCACAGCAGCCAGTTCGCCCAACCTTCTGTAGTCTTCTTTCCCGCGTAATGCTCCAGCTGTAGTTTTCCTTAGTACATAATATATGGAAGCATTAATAATAATGATGGAAAGGGCTTTGCAAAGCATCTGAGGAGGAAGCTCATTCACTTTCCTGCACACCCGTCCCCCAGACCCTTTTATTCCTTTAAATATTAAAGATTACATTCAATGTAAGCATCAAGAGCCTGATTTTCTGAAGTGCTGAGCTCCCATTGTCTTCAGTGGGCGTCATGGCTGCTCAGCAGTTCTGAAAATCAGCCTCCTAATGATCAGCATATTGCAAAAATATTTAACAGCTAAATCCTTCCCATCCCTTCCTTTTCATTCTCAAGACAACAAAACTTCTCCCTATCCCACACCCTGCTCCCTGCAGAAGGACCACTTTTGCCCCTCTGTCCCACGTAGCCCCTTCACCTGGCGCCTTGCAGGTCGTGCTCTTCACCTGGAGGACATTTGGTGGGAGTTGTTGATTAGCTGTGATTATCTGCAGTGTCAGGGGGTGTCAGTGTCTGGGCAAGCTGCCCTGGATTCTGCTCACAGTCAATGGAGGGTGAGTCAGCAGAGTCAGTGGAGCTCAGGGTGTGATTTCCCATCCCAAAACAGGCACCCACATTTGTCCAGATGACTCACTCTGAACTCCATTGACTACATTTTTCTGCACCTCCAGTGTCTTCAATGGGAGACAAGAGACTCTGGTGGGACACCTGTATCAGATCCTTAAAGTGAAATTAAATTAATCCCACCCCTTCTGTGAACCCATACATCAACTCTCTGCATAAATCACACTCACCTCCTTCCTGAAGAACTTCTGTGTTGGTGTCTACTGGGAATGAATCAAGTAATAAAGAGTAGTGAAGTAGAAAGATAATGATAGGTCATAGCAGAAAGTCAGACTGAGTTGTAGGCTGGATAAAGTGGAGCAGATTTATTGAATTCAGTGGAGCCTTTCTCCTTCATGTAAGAATTTTGCTTATAGAATAAAAAAAACCCCACAAAATAAAGGAAAAAGAAACAAAAGCTAAGTGTGATAGCAAGGTGTATTTTAGCCATTTTCTTTCCATGTAAATTTGTGGTTCATCATATTTTTCTTCCAGCTTCACTATTAACTCTCTAGATTAGGAGATTTTCACCAGAAGTAGGCATTTCTCCTCCTGACCCTTCCCATGTGCTGTGCAATGCTCCAGGACCTCTCTGGTTCCTGCTCTAAGGACTGATAAGGTCTGTTGGGATCTCCGTGGGACAGGCTGCAACCTCTGCAGTGTGAGACCACCCATCAAACACCTTCCACCTCCTTTGCCATGCAAACTCACCTTCATCCTCTGTGTGCCCCAATTAGAGACTTTAAACTTTGATTCCTTCTAATTTCAACACTCATTTAGGATTTGGGAAGTTCCCTGTGGGCTAACTTTCAGATTTCTGTTTGCGAGAATCAGCAGTTAATTTCCAATCTGAATGTTTGCCCCAAGCAAAGTGGCTTTACCTGGAAACTCCAAATGCTTGTCAGTGCAGCTTAGGAAGCAGCACACCAGGAGGAGCCTTGTTAAGAAACAGATATGCAATAATCAGCATGGAACACGGAGAAATAGAGAGTAAGAATAATAAATTGAATTTAATTAGTTCTCCTCTGGTCTTCATTACTGCTATCACCATCTTTGGCTATTGCAGTTCATCAAGGATAAGTACAGATGCTGTTGCCACTTTCTACATATTTAAAAGACAAAAGTTCACTCTCTTCTCTGCCTTAGACATTTGCTCTTAACTCTCTCATTCATGGCACCATCCAGTTTAAAATTACCCTTCTGTGTTATAAAACTCACAGAGCAGCAAACCAGCCTCTGCCTCAGTTGTCCTCTCTTTCATTATTAGCAGGCATTTCCTGGGCTATTCCTGCGGCTGGTGTCGTCCCTACAGCTCCAGCTTTATCCTTGTGTCCCATTTGTTCTGACTCATTTCAAACATCAGTTGAAAACAGCTCATCTCTCCCCAGCTCCTGCCTGTTAATTTCTCCTTCCCTCACTTATAATTTAGCTGTAACGATCTTATTTAACTGGAGACCATTTCGTGGGTGCAATTGGTATGAAAGGTTCTGCATATTGTAGTAGGTAGACAATTTGTCATGGAGTACCTCAGCTAATGAGCACTTTGGATCTGATTGGGCTGAATTGCTAAGGACAAGCTGTGTTACCAAACCTCTCTTTTTATGAAGATTGAACAGCATGTTCCTGTACTCCATGGCAGAAAATGCTGAAGAAACCAAACTGTCACGGTGTCTTTCTTCCTGTTGTCTCTGCATGCAGATTTGTGAGTGTGTAGCACCTACTGACACACAAATCACTGCACAATGTAAAAATCTTCCATAATGAAGCCCCGAGATCTGTCGCTGGTGAAGGTTGTAGTGTCACTCAGGGACTTGTTGACAAGCTTTGAGAGGAGAGATGGATTCTCAGGAATGAAAGAGCTAACATCTATCAGCCATAATTGAGAAAATTAATAGCTTTGTGAAGCCTCTTCTTTGGTTAGGATCCCATGAAATGACAATAAATGTGGCAGAGTTTCACTTGCAGTCTACCCTTGTTTTTTTTATTTTTTTTCTTTCCACTGCTGTGTACAACACACAATGACTGAAGCAAAGGGAACCTTTACAGAGCCAGCAGCAATTTTAGCAATGAAACACAGGTGTAAAGGGTGAAGACTAAAGTGTGTTTATCATCCTTTCTGAAAGAGGGGGAGAGGGAGGAAATTTGAAGGAAGATTTCTTTGCATTTGGATACCAGTTTTGCCACAAATATTGTCTCAGTCACAGGAGGAATCAATAAGGAGCTGGTGATGGGCTCTGGAAAGTGTCTTAGAATCACAGAGTCATTGAGGTTGGAAAAGGCCTCCAAGATCATCAAGTTTAACCTTTAATGGAACACCAGAACATCCACTAAACCATACCCCAAATTTCTACATCTTTTTTTTTTTTTAATACTTCCAGGGGTGCTGACTCCAGTGCTTCCCTGGAGAGCCTGTTCCAATGCTTACCCACTCTTTCAACAAAATTTTTTCAATATAAAATTCAAATTTTTTCTATATATTTGACCCGTACCTCCCTTGGTGCAACTTGAGGCAGTTTCCCTTTGTCCTATAAAAAGCTGTCTGGAAGAAGAGCCCTATCCCCACCTCACCACAACCTCCCTTCAAGTAGTTCAGTTAACTTCCGCTTCCCCATCACTGGGCAGGAACTTTATGGCTCTTTTCTTCCCACCTCTCCACTATTTTTGGCCATCAATGCCATCCTGCTGCACTTTGTTGCAGGAACAAGCACTGCCAAGTTTTCTTTGAGACAGGGACTTTGCTCTGTGCTTGCAACCAGAGGAAGAAAATCTTAAGAAGAAAGTTTAGTGGCCTACACTAGAGAAAAGGAGGCTGGGGGAGATGTTATTGTTCTGTACAAATACATTAAATAAGCTTGTAATGAGGTGGAGGTTGGTCTCTTCTCCTGGGTTACAAGCGACAGGACATGAGGAAATGGCTTCAAGTTGCATTGGAGAAGTTTGGGTTAGATATTAGGAGAAATTTTTTAATGGCAAGGGTTGTAAATCACTGCAAGAGGCTGCTGATGGAAGTGGTGGAATCACCTTCCCTGGAAGTGTTAAAAAACCCACGTGGATATGGCACTTTAGGACATGGCTTAGTGGTGAACACACTGGTGGTGATGGGTTGATGGTCAGACTTGATCATGGTAAAGGTCTTTTCCAATTTTAATGATTCTGTCATTTTATGCTTCTAAGAACCGTGAAGTGAGTGATTTGAATTCCTGTTAGGAGAAGAAAAGAAACACTGAGAAATTGAGTGCTGAAGAAAAGAAAAACCAGTTTAGGTCTCTGTAATTATTGTCATTTCTAGGTATTTTGGGCAACTCATTACTCCTGCTTTGTTTGTTCTTTGAAGTGTAACAGTGGTAGCAAATTGTTGGCACCAATGTCTTTACAAAGGACATGGAAACTGTTTGGGTACAGCCAGGGTGAAGGTGCTGCTGCAGGATCAGGATCACACTGTTACTTGGAACAAATCTGTACATCTCAGTACTCACCAAACTGAGTTTTACAAGTGAACATAGATAAGAAAGTGAGGCCTGAATTCAGATCCAGATGCTCTAATCCCCAGTGTGGCACAATATTCTGTCACACCCCCAGGAACATGCCTTCACCTGTTCTCATTTTTTTGTATAAAAGAAAGCCATCCTAAGAAATCAGTTTATCTCTTTGTCTCTTGAAAGCTTTTCCTTCAGCTTTAAAATAATATTTGCTTATTTTTCCCACCCACGATCTAGTCTTCTTTTGCTTTTTTTTTTCCTAAAAGGCAGCAGTTTTCCAGTATTTCTGTCATTACACCATGTACAGAGTAAAATGAGGTTGTGCTATTTACTTTTATTTTTCTAGATCTATTAAAAATAAACCTAAGTGGGCCAATCTTCTTCTAAGAAAATTCCTTTTTGTGAAGCTTGCCTGGACGGTTTTTAAAGCCTTTCTTCTGAAGTAAAAAGCAGGAAAAAAAAAAAAAAACAACAACTCAATTTCTCAGTGTTTTCCCAACAGAACTAAATATGTCTCACATGTCAGTCACATGTCACTGGGTCTGATCTGTGAACATGGTGGAGTTTGTTAAATGTTCTCAGTTCCTAGTTGTAAGGACAGATGAAACATTCACAGTCAGAGCCTTCAGGGACACACAGTCCCTGTGCTTGGTGGCTTCCTCTGCAATCGAGCTCCTAATTCTTCTAGGGTTGGAGGATGGTTCATTCTCTGATTTTTCTGGGTGCTTTCATTTTTTTTTGTTTTGCTTTCTCCAGCTCAGATTTATAATTTATGTGGGTATTTATTTATTGATTCTCTGGAGGAGAAAAAGCCTGGAAAATACAGCAGTTTAAAACACGAAACTATCCTTGGGTCCCCAAAGTTTGTGTGCTAACAGGGAGAGGAGAGCTGGTTGATACTTAGTGCATGCAACCAGCATTATTTATTCATTATTTAAGAACAGAAATGCATCAGTTTCTATCTTGGTACCTATCAGTTTGTTCCTTCCCACATCACTTCCCACTCTGGCTGTTCCACAGCTTCACAACTCTTATGCTGACAGCCTTCAAATTTTTTAGTCTCTGTGTCTTTGTGGCTAGTTTGCAAGAATTTGTCCTTGTGACAACTTTTTCAGTTGCTCTAAGTAGCTTGTCTCCCTCCCTGATGTTGATTCTCCTGTTTTATTCATGGAGATTGGTCATCCCCTTCCTCAGCCTTTGTTCTCACGGTCTGAACCAGCCACAGGTAGTGTAAGAACACACAAACAAACTCAAAATGAAACACACAATCGTCAAAACAACTCTCATGGGGTTTGAACTTGGTTTTGGTGGAACAAGCAGCCTCGTCAAAATCTCCCAAGCCACAGAGTGGCTTCAAGACTTCACAGTTCTACTTTTTGAGAGTTATATTACTCCTTTCAGGCCTTCAGAAGCAGTAGTGACTTTTATGTAGTCAATTGGAATACTTTCTCCTGGCATCAATGCAATCAGATCCAGTTCCTCTGGGGAAAATATCATTAATGTGCAGAAAAATGAGGAAGTTACAGGTCAAACTCTAGAGTTAGGATGTCATGCAGTATCTGACTGATTTTTCCTTGCTTATGGGATGTGTTAGGAGAATTTAGGACTCAGCACAGGAGATAAAAGGATGTGATGGTGCAGAAGTTTATCCATTGTTGTCCTCCTCCACTGTCCTGTCATTTATTGTCACAGCACTGACTCCTGTGTTGGGGAATTGAATTAGGAAAGCTACAGGGCTAATTACTAAATGGTCTGGGTAGGAGACCCATGGAGACAGGCTGAGAGAAATGACATTGTTCAGCGTGGAGAAGGCTCCAGGAAGACCTCAGAGCCCCTTCCAGTCCTTAAAGGGGCTCCAAAAGAGCTGGAGAGAGACTTTGGACAAGGGCATAGAGTGACAGGACAAAGGTGAATGACTTCAAACTAACAAAGGGAAAGCTTAGATTGGATATTAGGAAGAAATTAATTGCTGTGAGAGTTGTGAGGTTGCCCAGAGAAGGCATTCCCAGGGATGCCCCATCCCTGGGAATGTTCAAGGCCAGGTTGGATGGGCTTGGAGCAACCTGTGATAGTGGAAGATGTCGATATCCTCATTCCATGAATTCTCCAGCCATCTCTTCCAGAGGAATTGCATTGCTCATTCTCCTATGGTCAGATTTGTGCACTCATGGTTCAAAGACAAGGTGATACCCACATTTAATTCCCTACAGCAGTCCCAAGGAAGAGGAATTCTGGACCACTCTGGCCTTCCACATTTAACTAACAGTCCACTTACTTACTCTCTGTAAGCTGGGGCTAAGCTGGAGGCCATAATTTCCTCTGAAACCTGAGGAGTTTTTGCTGTTCTCTCAGCTTCCCTGTCAGCTTGCTCTTGGCAAAGTTAGAGTGCATGAAGAAGAAAAAAATCTGCCAATTATATCCTCACTGTGTGCTGCTCAGGGGGCAAACACATGTCTTATACATTATGATTCAGAATCCTGCTTGCACATGTTTATTTTTTTACTGACTTCTGAATTCTCTTTATTGGTCTGTCAGCTAAAGGGAAAAAAAAATATATGTGAATGAGGAGTATGGAAAAATGCAAATAGTGTTTGGGTGGTAAATCAGGGTAAAAACTTCTTCCCACAAAAGGGCAAGAAACTTCCTAGCAGCCTTCCTTCCCAGCAGACTCAGTTTTGTCCTCATGAGGAAAAGTCACTCAAGAGTATTGGTGACTAAAGGGGGTCTGCGAAATGAGGTTTATTTATTTATTTTATTATTAGGTTTTATTTGTGAGTGGCTTCCTCTTGACTCGGAATCAGAATTAAAATCCATTTTCGTTTGACTTAGATTCGTTGTTTGCTTCTGGCCTCCAAAAATAGCATGCTGAATCCCTGGTGTCCTCAGTACTCAGGGAAGGTGACATCCCAGAACCTGGCAGAAACTCCTGAGTCAACATGACCTTTCCTTGATATGAAAACCTCCCGAAACAATTTCCTGTGTTTCTTCTCCTTACCTCTTTTAGGAAGCAACTCCCAGTGTGATGCCCATCCCTACTCTTTGTAAAGAGCAGACAAATCCAAACCATCACCCTGAACCTCACCAGTGTCTGTGAGATGCTTCTTGTCCAGGAGTGAACCCAGCAGTATGGATAAAGGCAGGAATGAAACACGGGGATGAACCCTAAAATGGTGCTTGCTGCACCCACAGAGGGATGCTGACACTGCTGAAAGAACAGCAGGGCTCTATTTTGTCCCGTTTGCCCTTTCCTTAGCAGATTTCCTGTGTCAAACTAGAAGCAGTCATCTGGCACTAGAACTGTATAAATGGCAGAGAAATTCCCCATCAGCTATTTTTGGGAAAAATCAATTCTCCCTGTATTCAAGAGGCTCTGAGCTTGCTAAGCTCCCTACCTTTTAACTGCAAATTACTCTAAATATTTTTCCCTTATCATCAATACAGCACACGGAAGCAAATCCAGTTTGAGACTGAGCTGGTAAATTTTTGAGCCAGTTGAAGCCAGGTGTTTTATTAATTTATTTTTACCTATGTATGCAAAAGCCACGCTGTCTTGAAAGCCATGGAAGTCCTGTTTTGATGCCCAAAATGGTCTAAACCCAGCCATGTGGTGAGTAATTATGTCATCTACGGATGGATCTGGCTCCTGCCAGATGCTCTGTTGCTGGTGACAAGCAGCCGTGAATTTGGCTGCCATAAGGTGCACACAGAGAGGCAGGGCCAGGAGTAAGTGGTTTTGTGCCTAAACCTGAGCAACTTGTGAGGAATGAGGCCAAAAAGTGATCCAAAAATTCTTTGTAGTCAATGGGCACAACATTAACATTCAGTTTGTTCAACCTGGGCCAAATTTCACAGAATCGTAGAATCTCAGAATGGTTTGGGTTGGAAAGGACCCTAAAGTTTATTCAGTTACAACCCTCTACCATGGGAGGGATGCCTTCCACTAGACCAGGTTGCTCAAAGTCTCATCCAACCTGGCCTTGAACACTTCCAGGGATGGGCAGCCTACAACCTCTCTGTGCAAGAATTTCTCCCCACAGGGGTGCATCTCCCGGGGAGTGGCTGTGGCAGAGGAAAACACCAGGAATTGCTGTAGTCAGGCCCTCCAAGCAGGCCTTGTACAACCTTCTTGGTGTGGTAAAAGGCCCAAAATGTCTTGCCTTCAAGCTGCTGTTGTAATTTCTGTCAGAGCCGTGCTTCTGAGTTAGCACACTGCACTTTACACAATTTATGACAATATTTCTCCCGCAATAGCTTTTTGTGGAATGTGTACAACCTATTCTGCAGACTGCTGGTTTCCTTACTTAGCATCTATTTTATGGGCTGCATTTTAAATTCCTTTAAGTGCAAGCAGTTGAGGAACAAGTTTCTGTGTGAGAGAGAGAGAGATCACTACTCAATCCCAATTCCCTCATGCACAGTCTGTATATTCTTTATAGGCCAAAACCTTCTCCCCCAGAGACTGCGGCATTTCAGGAGCAGACAGAGCAATCCCAGCCTATGTAAATCATTTAAAATTAGAAAGTCCTGTGAGATTCTTCCATCTATAAAATGGAATGTTGGTATTGATATGACAGTAAGTTTTAGCTGAGATCACAGGCCTCACATTACCCAAATCCATGGGGAGAATTTGTTCCTGCTTCAGGAACCTTGAGTTGTAAACATCAGTATGAGATAAAGGATGGGGGAATAAACAAAGGCCACTGCAGAAGATGCATCTACACTGTCAAATAACTCCCACAGCCTGGTCCCCTGATCATCCACATTGCAGAAATATTAATTTTCTGCCTTTATTTTTTTTTTATTTGTGTGAACCAAATGGTCCACTCCAAAGCGAAACCTGGATAACTGTGGGATGAATTCCCTCTGTGTGAATGGAAACACACCAGGTTTAGCTTCTTGCCCCATCGAGAGCACTCCAACACTTCACTAGATTTCCACTGTGAGCCTCCAATATCATCATACAATCATGCCATAAAACCCAACCATAGTGGGCATCAGCAAAGTTTTCAGGTGTTTCAGGCAGCTTTGATATGAAAAAAAAACAAGCAAACAAACAACAAAAACCCTACACATAAAACTTGATAATTATTTCCCACTGTGCTCAGCACTGATGAGGCCACACCTTGAAACCTGGGATCAGTTTTGGGCCCATCACAACAACAACAAAGACATTGAGGTACTGGAGCATGTCCAGGGATGGACAATGAAGCTGGGGAAGGGGCTGGAGCACAAGGCTGATGAGGAGCAGCTGAGGGAGCTGGGGGGGCTCAGTCTGGAGAAGAGGAGGCTCAAAGGGCACCTTTTCACCCCCTTAAACCCTAAAACCACCTGACAGGAGCAAGATGGGATCAGTCTCTTCTACCAGGTAACCAGTGAATTGCACCAGGGAGATTTTGATGGGGTATTAGGAAAAAAATTATTCAGCAAAAGGGTGGTCAGACATTGGAACTGCCCAGGGAAGTGGTGGAATCACCTCCTTTGGTCTGTTCAAAAGGCCTCTGAATGTGGTGCCTGGGGACCCAGTTTAGTGGTGGACCTCGCAGGGTTGGGTTAGTGGTTGAACTTAATGATCTTGGAGGTCATTTCCAACCTTAATGATTCTATGATTCCATATCTTGGAGCTATGAAGGCACCACAGTTTGACCAAGGACCTGCCTGATCCATTTCAGAGGATCCAATCCAGGACGAGGTAGATAAAGCTACTCTGCCCTTTGTAGTCAAAGTCCCAGAGCAGAATATCAACAGAAAATGATCCTGTGACAGAAAAGTTTATTCAACTCCCAGTGTCTTTCTCCCAGCTCCAGCTTCCTTCCCACTGAACCCAGCTTGGGGAAAGGCATTTGAAGGGAAGATTTAAATCTAACTTCTTACCAAGGGGTGATGACAACATGATCAGAGCACATTGATTGTGGCAGGAGCCTTGGGAACATGGAAACACCAGAACAAAAAGGAGCCTGTCACAAAGATTTGGTTATGCTTTTCCACATCCCATATATGCTCCCAACCCCAAGACCTTATAATTCTGTGTGTATTTAGGGTAAGGTGCTCACTTCAGATCAGATGGTGTTCTGCAAATCCAAGGAACTACTCAAAACCCCCAAAATCCTCTGTGATGCCTCAGATTTCCTAGCCCTCTGTACTCAGCAGCTTGCTGTAGATCCTGGCTGAAGACTTTAAAGGCTTTAGTGGATGTTCTGGGATGGGATGGTCTGTACTGTGTAAGGTCTTTGCTTAAACTCTTGAAATACTGTAAAAGGCTGCACCAGCAAAGGATAAAACTTGGCTGGATGGCTTAGGAAGACAGGTTTTTTTCTGGTAATTTGTGGAAGCCTAGTAGGAAATCTGGGATATTTTGTGGCCGGAAGAGTTAATTATGTGCCTCATGGTGCTGTATTATTTGTAATAAAACTTTATTTCAGATATATGTGAACCATGTAGCCATGTACATAAGACAGATGCTTCTCTTCCTTGCTGTTAATCTCATTTCATTATTTTCATTTCATTAATTTAATTTGCCTTTTCTTAGAAGAAGAATTCACACTTGTAAAACAACTTCCATCTGCCTCACCTGCTTATTTAAGATGCAGAAAGATGAGGTTTTCAAACCTTCACAAAACAAAAGCATAAGTTGTAATTTAGGAAATCTGCTCAGTAATCTATGGCACAAAATACTTATCTCTCCTTTTCTGCCTCCTGCCCTATTTTCACAGGGCTGTGCTCTCTCAGTTTTCCCAGATTCTCTTCTGCCTATCCTTCCCCTCTCTTGTTTCCCTGGCTTTCCTTGTGCCAATCACAATTCTGCTGTGCTGCTACTCCAAATGAAATTCCTTCTCCTTCTTCTCCTTCTCCTTCTCCTTCTCCTTCTCCTTCTCCTTCTCCTTCTCCTTCTCCTTCTCCTTCTCCTTCTCCTTCTCCTTCTCCTTCTCCTTCTCCTTCTCTCTCACTTTTTTCACAAGGTCTCCCAAGCTTCTGATAATTTTCTTTACCTCTTCCAGCCTCCTCCTCCCCTTCTACCTACTGTATTTTATTTCATGGCACTTCATTTCATTTAATTTCATTTCAATTTTGAGGCAGTACAGTGAAACTTGAGCACAATATTCCAGGAGAGGGCATCTCATTAAATGCTATAATGGTGCCACTTTCACTGTTATTCTCAATTTCATCTTTCTGCACAATAGGATTTTCTTTTCTTTTGCAACTGCCATTGTGGATGTGGCAGATAGATTCATGGAAATACCCATATTTGGACTCTGAATGGAAGAATTTAGAGTCCCACAGAGGTTACTGCAGGCGTCTGTACTACAAGCTCAGAGATAGAGCTCAGCAGGCAAACTCTTCACTCTTATTTCGCACAGTAACTTTTGTCTGGCTCTATAGAAATCTTAGGCTGAATTGTTTTGGTTTGGTTTGTGTTCATTGTAGAGGAGGTGGAGGTCTAGGGAAGGAATTTTCCTCATCTCTACAAAAATAATTTGCATCTGAGTTCAGGTCAGTTCCTGACATAGAAAAATATGGAATAAGATGCTTTATCTCACTGAGTTTTTATTCTCCATCAATAAAACAGCATTTTCTAATCTAACTTCTTATCAGGAAATTATTATTATTATTATTATTATCATTATTATTATTATTATTATTATTATTATTTTATTTTATTATTCACTGGGATGGAAGCTTTCTTGAACTTGGAAAAGGTATTCCTTGAATGTTAATCAACTTACTTGTGCCTCTCTTTCTTCCATGAGACTCCTGCCAGCAGATCTTTGACCTTTTCACTCTTTGATGCCTTAGGATTTGTGTCCTGTTTTGTAGGAAATGCAGTGTAGATGTGACATGAGCACAGTGGAGGCATCTCGGGCTCCAGCGGTGAGAATATGGACAGGACATTACCAAGGCACCTGCTCTAGGACTGGCCTCAGAAGCAACCACTCTGTGAGGAAAGATATGTTCATGTCTTCTTCTGGTTTAGGGAACGCAGAGACAGGAACTGGTTATGCAGTCAAGTCTAAATTAATCTTAATGAGCTTCCAGCATTGTCCATGCAGAGGATGTTCTTTGGGAAGATGAGCAGGAATGTGCTAAGTTCTGTTCAGCAAGGCAGGTGGCATCGTGGGCTGCTGCAAAGAAAGTCAAGGTTTCCAAGAATTCCATGGTCCAGTGGAAGCAGAGATGACAACCTGGACATTCTGGGACAGAAAGGTCTAGAATTGCTCTGTGGATAAGCTTGTGTTCACACCGTGTTCAGATTGACTTTATCGACACATAAAGGCAAATTCCTGCCAGCCATACATCTGGCAGGGAGATCAATTCTCCTCACAGGAGCTTTGGGTTATATTTGCTCCTTGCAAGTAACACAGGGGACCCCTGGCACCATGTCAATATGGATATTTTCATACTTAAACCCTTAAGTTCTTCAAATCTTCTCCTTCATTGACCCTCCACTATACCTTCCCTCTTAGTGTGTGTTAAACCTGTTCCCACAGCACTTTCCCAGTTCCAGCATCAGCTTTATCCCAGCTGGCATGTGCAGTTAAATCCTAAGCCCAGACTATGAATTCTGTCTTCGCAGAGCCTTCCTGGCTATTCAAACAATTTCAGAACGAAGTTTTTATAGAAGAAAATTCCCTTCATCTCTTCTATTCCTTGCTACGGATGTTAGGTGATTTTTTTTTTTTTTGTATTATGTTGATACAAAAATATGATTGACTTGGGTTTCCTCAAGAAAGTTAGAACAGTGACTTTCTTGTCTTCCCATGTAAGCAGATTTCAGAATGCTGATATTATGGAAATATCATGGAATCACAGAATGGTTTGTGTTGGAAAGGACCTTAAACATCATCCAGTTCCAAGCCCCTGCCACGGGACAGGAACCAACAGTGTTCTTCTGGCTCTTTGAAAGGAGGGGAAGTTTTGAATGAAATAACCTTTATGTTTCTATATTCTACTGTAAATTTGTAGAGTAAGAGAAAATATTTATCCATATCTGTAAATTTAGAGATTCTGTTTAACCATGGGGAATAACCCTGTGCGAGTGCCAGCATCTCCTACTCCTTTTTCTTCATTCACCAGAGGCACCTGTTAAGTGTAAAATATCTGCAGGCAAGAATATTTATGTTGATTACCTGCAGAGTGGGAGTGTTCTCCTGATTGACTCTTTGTACTCCACCATCCCAATGGCAGGAATTTATATCCTTCTCTGTGGGAAAAGGCTGGCATATAGTTTCCTTTTTTTCCATGAACAGGACAGTCAGATTAAGTAGGAAAAAAAATGCATTTGAGCAGCAGTCTAGGTTACACGCAAATAGAGGCAAAGTCAAGTGTTTATTTCAGAGCTCCCCAGCAGTCCTTGGCCTCTGATCTTCCCTCATCTGCTCCGGTTATTCCAGTTTTTCCTTATTTCTGATTCCTTCCTACCTGTGCACCTCCTTTTGTCCCAGTTGTGTAAAAGTGGAGCTTATCTGGTGATATATTTTGCCATGTAAACCTATTTTTAGAGTAGTGTGGGCTATTGGGTACAATGTGAAAATGCAAAGAATGGAGTGCATAAAGCAGGAAAAAATGTGATAGAGCATCATCCCATTTATTCAGTTCCTGCTGGAATTGCCATCTTTAGCTCCCATTAGAAGTTCCCACTTAATACCAGAAAAGGAAAATTGAAAGGAAAGAGGTTGTTAAACCACAGGTTGCTTCACTCATGCACTGATTTCTTGTCTTGATCTCCATTTAGCTCTGAAAAAACTTGCTTTTTCTAACTTCTCAGAGATCCTGTTTTAATGCTCAATACTTCAGCCTGGACCCTTAATTTTTACAAGATATAAAAGTTGTTTTATACCCAACTGCTTACACATTTAAGCCTCTGAATCCCTCAGCTGGTTTTAATGCCGCTCTGACAATGAACAGGGCTAATTCAAGATCTGTTCTTACATTTACAGCACCATAAAGAATGTTCGGAGTAAAGACTTCATTTGCATACATCATAAAAATAAACAAAATAATTTGCATAAAGTCTGTGCATGGAGCAGTGCTTTGGCTGAGTGAGGAGTCTTGGGAAATATTTTTAAGATTAGAAAGAGATGGGGGAGAAGAGGTTGAAAGTGATGGTTGGTGGTTTTCCCAGTCAAGTCCAGGATTCTACTAGTCTGGCCAAAGCTCGGGAGAAATCCCAGTGATTGGTTATGAATATTCATCACTCATCATTTTCCATCTGTGTCGGCATCCCTGGTTTCTCTGTGGTGTGATTCAATATTGCTGAAGTCAGTAGCCTGCACTGGAACTGCACTGATTTATTCTGCAAGGTGAGAGTCTGGGACAGTGCCACAATGTGCTGTCCATTAAGGATTTTCTGGAATTTCACACCCAGAGCATGGAAAATAACCCAGAAAGCCTCCTCTGATGGTGTTCATCTTAGCCATGGTTGCATCACTTTTCACTGCCATATCTACCTTTTTTTAAAGAAAATAATGAAATAATTTTGCTTTATGTTTTTATTACTTCTGTTTGCAAGCTTGTCCTTCATGGTGCTCTGCTTGGAGAAAATTTGAAGCCAGAGGAGCACAAACATAAAATACACTAAGTAAAACCAGCTCCCTGCAGTTTTTAGGCGTTATTGGCCACTTTCCTTTTTGGGGGGGCCTTGAATATACTATTCCACATCTTCTCAGTTCCCCATGTCCTTCAGATAGAATGGTTTGGGTTGGAAGGGATCTTAAAGATCATCTCATCCAACCTCCTGGGATGGGCAGGGACACCTTCCACTAATCCAGGTTGCTCCAAGCCCCATCCAACCTGGCCTTGGACACTTCCAGGGATGGGGCAGCCACAGCTTCTCTGGGCAATTTCTTCCAATGCCTCACTACCCACACAATAAAGAATTTATTCCTAATACCT
Organism: Vireo altiloquus; assembly: GCA_013396875.1. Lineage (NCBI taxonomy): Eukaryota > Metazoa > Chordata > Aves > Passeriformes > Vireonidae > Vireo > Vireo altiloquus. The sequence goes on from VZRF01008003.1 coordinate 255,503, forward strand.
GATCTAATTTCCTAATTTCCCAATATCCAATCTGATGTTTGTGACTCTTCCCTGTAAAATCATTGTCAGAGGCTGTGTGGCACTCAGAAACAGCCTAAAAGGTGTTGTGCAAATAGTACAAAAATAAAGGTCTTGAGAGCTAAGTGAAGTATCCTAAAGGGTTAGGTGACAGCCTGTGGCTATCCTGAGGTCTCCTTTCATCCAACTAATGAATGTGAACCAAAATTGCTGTTGGGATGGAAGAGCCTCAGGAAATATTTGAGTCCTATGCTTGAGTAGCTGTGTCTCAAACCAGGGTGATTAGCTGGTGCTGTGGGGAAAATGGCTCAATACACATCAGGATTTCACAGCCCCCTCTCATCCTGCCTGATGAAAACGTTAATGGATCCAGGAGTTGCTGGAGCACGTAGAACCTACTGACAAAGCAGCCCATGAGGAATCCAGGTCTAGTGTCCACCAGGCCACTGCCACTACAGCCAGGGCCTCCCTGTGGAATCAGGGGAGGGAAAGCTGCTGCCTGCATCATCGTTAGCGGAAAATGTCCACCTGCATTTCACAGGCTTAATTAATAATAAAGCCTGTTGTTTGCCTCTTCACATTTCAGTAGTTGCAGAAGACTCCGTGTTATTAGAAATCCCACAGAAAGCAATTTGCAAGATTTCAAGTTTCTACTTGTCTTGGCCCAGATCTTCGTGCGAAGACCTCTCCGTGCCACCCTTTGCCTTGCAGTCTAAATGACAAGGAACGTGCCACACTTCACAGGCTGGGAGCGTGCAGTGTCAGCTCCACACAGACACACACAGGAACAGCCTCATTTCAACAGAGAAGTAAAAAATGTAAGGCTTGACATTCAGTTTTAACCCATTGGTACAAAGCAGCTTGATTTTGGCTTCATCAGCTGGGACTGGTGTTGTTTAAAACTAGAGGAGAATTTAAAAATAATGAGGTGTCGTCGCCTGTCTCTTCACCCCACCATCAAACTGGTTTGGGTTTGAGGTCCCCCAAACAGACCAAGTCCAAGCTCTGGGTCTCCGAGTTCCTTGACTGACCTGTGGTTTCTTCTTGCTTTCAACACTGAGATCTTGGTGCTTTTGAGAGGAATGTCCACCAAAAATATGGCAAAAATCAAAAGGGGCGAAAGCAGGGGAGGCTGCAAAGGGCACTTTTGTTTTGTGGGCTCTGTGGATTTACAAGGATTGGGAAAAAATAGCAAGTTATTCATAGAATCATAGAGCCTTTGAGGCTGGAAAAGACCTTAAAATCACCAAGTCCAACTGTCAACCCAGCACCACCACCATGTTCACCACTAACCCATGTCCTCAAGTGCCACATTCACGTTTTGTGAACACTTCCAGGGATGGTGAATTTACCACTTCCCTGGGCAGTCTGTTCTGGGGCTTTACAAACCTTTCCAGGAAGAAATTTTTCCTAATATCTAATAGAAACCTCCCCTGGTGCAACTTGAGGCCATTTCCTCTCCTCCTGCCGCTTGTAACCTAGGAGAGGAGCCTTGGTTCCCTCTCTGGCAGTTACCACGTTCTTTATACAGCCCATAAATTTTGTGCCTGGAAATCGAATCATTGCTCACGTTTTAGATTATTTTTTTTGGCCAGGAGTGGTATCTTTTCAGCTCTGGAACAGAATGCCCTGGGGCTGGTGGCCAGCACGGTGGTACAATGAGCAGGGCAGGCAGTTTGGCTGCAGTGCTGGCGACACTGGGCAGTAATTTATCCCATATTGCACAGCAGGGCAGGAGCAGCTAATGAAGTGCTACCTAAGTAAATACTCATTTGTGTGGCTCCGATTAAACCTTTGGAAGCATTTCCAGCGGAGCACGCGGCGCTAATGAATCTCATTATTACAAATTGCCACGCAGAGCCAGGTGCACGGGGAGACTTTGCCATCAGCCCAGTGCAGCCACAAATCCTGCAGCTGTAACTTTGCCTGGACAGGGCTTACAGCAGTGATTCCCCAAGATGGGCTCTGCTATGAGGCAGCGTTTTTTAAATAACTATTTCTCTTTATTTCTTCTTTCTTTTTCTTCCTGAGCAACCTGGTCCAGGGGAAGGTGTCCCTGCCCACAGCAGGGGGTTGAACTAGATGATTTTAAAATCCCTTCTGACCCAAACCATTCTATAATTCCAGAATGTCTGGTTTTTTTTTTTTTTATTTCCCCTCCTTCTCTATTTCTGTTTAACCATACTAGAGAACCAGAAAACAAGGATATCCAGAATAATAGAGATCATTCTTTGCCCAGTTCTCCTGGCTTTTTCCCTAGAGATAAAGGAGGAACAATCAAACCAAATAAGATCAATCTGTGAGGTTTCTATCATTTTTTTTCCCTCTTCTTCACCTTATTAATATTGCAGCTGTTGCACTCTATAATCTCATGCATTACCTTCACCCAGGCACGCAGCTCTGTGTTGATTCGTTTATTTTAATCAAAGTTTCGTCTCCTGATATTTTTCCCTGTCCAGGCTGGAACAGAGAAAATGAAATTTCAATAGAAAACACACACACAAATCATTAATATTTGACCTCTGAAAAACTCATTTATTAAACACTTTTTTCATCCCTTCAGGGTATTCAGAGACATAGTTTCTTTGTGTGTTACTTTGACAGTAATACTGGAACATTTCCCTTGGGCTTCTCTAAGTGATCTCAAGTGTGCACTAATAGCCTTTTGCCTTTGGCTTTTATGAGTATAACACACACTTAGTCACAGGATCCCCTTTGGGTGATGTGAGAGTTTTTTTAGGTATGAGGATTTTGTCTTTATTTTTTTTTAATTCTAATTTTTTTATGTGTTTACTGAGGTTTTGCTCTTGGTTTGGTTTTGGCTTTTTTTTTTTTTTTGGACAATTTACAAGAAAAGGGTTTGTTATGTTTCAGTATGAGGTATAGGAGCCTTCTGCTGCAGCTCTGGGGTTTTAACAGATGGAGAATATTAAACCTTCATATATATATATATATATATGTACATATGTATGTATATTTCAGAGTATTTCAGAGTTTAAAAAGATTGATTGCCATAGAGCAAGATGCTAAATGCTGGCTGTTGGATTTCCTCGTCCTGAAGCATGTTCCCCTCCTGATGGTAAATGGCTCCAGAAAGATGTTTACAAACTGATCATTCACTCGTCTCATTCTGGGTGACAGACACCCTTAGAGACAATTTAGAGATTGAAGGGCCTGGAAGAACATGTTAAAATTAAAAACCCAATCAAAACAACATAATAAAATCAAGAACCAGGATTGCAGTTGCTACACCGAGCACTAAATCTTGACTGGGAGTGTTTCAACAAGCTGTTTGTCAAAGTTTAACAGAAGAAATCTTTTCCATACCTGCGTGGAAAATGGGGTGTTTCTGGTAAAGGAGGATGTAGGATCATGTTGTGAAGTGGTGTTAGTGGGATCCCGTGGCAGAATTCAAGAGTTTGTGCATCAGTGGAATGTTAGAATTGGTAGTTTCCACTGCTTGAAGGTAAAGCATTAACTGTGGAGCAGTCCCTGGTGTTGAGAGCAGCGTGGGATGTGGGACCTTGTTAGTCCTCAGGTGTTAGGTGATGTCAATGGACTCTTTGTTTTGGAGTGGGCAAAGATCTGGGGCTGTGGGGGAGGGCTAGATAGTTTGGTCATAGAATCATAGCATTATAGAGGCTTAGAATATGCTGAGTTGAAAGAGACTCACAGAAATCAACCAAGTCCAACTCCTGGCCCTGCACAGAACACCCCGAGAATCCCACCCTGTGCCTGAGAGCACTGCCTGAACACTTCCTGAGCTCTGTCAGCCTTGGAGCTGTGACCACAGCCCTGGGGAGCTGTTCCAGTCCCCAACCACCCTCTGGATGAGGAACCTTTCCCTGATATCCAACCTAAACCTTCCCTGACACAACTTCAGGCCATTCCCTCAGATCCTGTCACTGAGCAGAGATCTCACCACAGAGCAGAGATCTGTGCCTCCTCCTCCTCTTCCCCTCACGAGAAAGTTGCAGACCTCACTGAGGTCTCTCCTCAGTCTCCTCTCCTCCAGGCTCCACAGACCAAGTGACCTCAGCTGCTCCTCACCCTTCCCCTCCAGACCCTTCACCATATTTGTAGCCCTCCTTTGGACACTCTGATTTCTTTATATTCTTCTGATTTAGTGCTGGCCAAAAACGAGCACAGTGCTCAAGGTGAGGCTGCCCCTCACAGAGTGGGACAATCACCAGTTCGTCCTGTCATGGATTCATATCCTCGCCTCTGCTCCTCTTGAAAGCTCTTTCCTTTTTTTATATGGAGTATCTGAACAAGCTGTAGATAGATCAGACCCAGGGGATCTGCATTTACCCCTGCAAGTGGCCACCTTCCCACCTTGTGCTACTTCCCAAATGCAACCCCAAGCTCAGCCCAGTTTTCCTGCAAGACCAACACTCTACTTGCCCTGCCTGGGTCATGAGGTGATTCCTGCAGGCTGGAGTCAGTGTCTTTCCCATTCCAGAGCTGCCCAGCCACCCACATGTCCTGTCTTTAAGGGGAACAGATCTGTGTGCAGCACTGAGCCCCTGAAGCAGCAATTAGCAACAATTTCTGAGTTTTCTCGGTTAAATTCCCATTGTACCTCACCAGCCCACTCCTTCCCTCCACCCCATCCCTCCACAGCCAGCTCCTTCTCGAGATCTATTAATATCCTGTGATTTACCTACACACAAAGAATGTTACTTTCTGATTCCCACCGGGCATATGGAACAGATGTCTCTTTTCAAGGGATTTTTCAGCAATTGCAAATAATGCAGTGTAAATAAGTTTTCCGAGACCATCAATTATGCTCATTAGCTTGATGCTAATGAGAAATGGGATCAAATATAAATCCAGCAGCCTATAAATTTGGGGATGAAGAGGCTTGCTTAGGTCCACAGCTTTAACAACTGAATGTGGAGCCAGCACAACAAGGCACTGAAGATATTTGAGGCAAAGCTCCTCAGGATTTTACCGGGAGCTTTGCACGAACCAGGATCGTGACTCAAACTCTCATATTTTTACCCCAGACATTACATAACTTAGTCTTCCTTGTGCCTTTAAAGGGGCTGATATTTTAGACCCTCAGGGGAGTAAAGTCTTCAAGGAACACCCTTTTTCAAGGGAAATCATGGGGTAACACAAATGTTAAGGTTCTGCTTCTGGGGAGAGAGGATATTTTTAGCTGTTGGCAACTCAGATATTTTTAGCTGCACGTGCATCAGGTGCTTTAGATCTGGAGACTGCAAGTCAGATGCCTCATTAGAGCCCTCCTGGTAAGAGTTTTGGGGAAAAAAACACAATGAACCAACCAAAACACAAAATCCACAACAAAACAGAAGCTGGCAGCCTTGTTTCGTTTTTTGGTAGCACTGATTTGATTCATTTTTGCAAGCTGATCCTTGCAATGCCATTTCTTCTTCACAATAAAATCTCAAAATCATGTAATTTATATCCATGTTGATGCATGCGTGTATCTTCTACCGTGGGTATTTTTTGCTCCAAAGATTAGAAATACTGCAACAGAACAACTTCCTCTGTGTCTGATTTTCAGTAAGATCAAGGGAGAAGAAGGGGCTGATGGGCAGAGAAATGTGTCAGCCTTCACAATTTCACATCTTCAAGGAGAACAGGTCCACTGCTGCAGCCTAAATGTGTCTCAGTATAACTAACATGTATTTAATATGCTGATTTTCTGTTGCTGGATCTTTGCTGGAGCTGCAGAGGAGTTGAGGCAGGATTAAATAAATCCCAGAGAGATAAAAAAGGTATGTCTAGTGCAGGAATGCGAAGCAGCCTTTGAAGTCTGTGGGAGGTATGACTGTTTCCTCCAGCTCAGAATTTGTATCAGATCATTGAATTCTTTTCAGAACTGTACATTAACAGATCTTTTTAATGGTGCAGCTTTAAGCAAGTCAATGAGCAGTCTATGGCAGAACTGCTGTGTTACACTTCTACTCTCTGTGTCAAGATCAATAATAAATCACCAACTCTACTCCTCGGTGTAAAGTACATTTCTCCCAGAAAACGATCTAACAGAGGAAACCTTTTTTTTTCTCTCCCTTGATATATATGTAGAATAGATAGATAGGTAGATTCTATTTTAGTAGAATTAAGTCTCCCCATACATCCATAATAGATGTAAAACTGAGCAAAGGGTTGTTAATTCAGGAAGATATTCTGTGACCACATCCAACAATGAAAGCCATCCTGGAAAATTCCAAAATGTGTTTTTAAATATCATCATCCAGCGCGAGGTGCCCAAATTGACTTTAGAAGTACACTGTTGTTATTAGGAGTTGCTATAATAAGCAGAATCAACCAGCAGCTATTTCCTGATGGGGTTTTATAATTGCTTGTTGGATATTTCCGGGTTTTGGCTCAGAGCCTTTTATTCTTGTTGTTAACAGGGAAAAAAAAAAAGTGTAATAACCAGTAGCTGCAGCCTACTGTGGAGAACACCATCCAAGTTAGGAGAATATGTAATGAGCAGCTTTGATTCACATTCTCTTACTCTTTAGAAAATAATTCTAGTCTTTAAAAGGCTCCATGCACCACTTAACTCAGTAATTGGCAAGAGGGGATGGAAATACAACATTCTGCAAGCAAAGTTGTACATTTCAGATTACTCTTTGAGGAGAGCAGGCACTTTTTTTGTCATTTATTCATAACTTCTTTCCAACACTCAGTAACCATCTGATAGCAGGCTGTTGGTCAGGTCTTGCTCTGCCTTGCACAGACAGATGCTGCCTTTGTGGTCTCTGGGGTATTTTACAGGCACGGACACTTGGGATTCTTCCATGACATATTTTAAGAGTTAGACTGGGAATTAAATGATTTCATTAAATACGGATAATGAAAGAAAGACATGGAGCTTCTGGAGCAGGTCCTGTGGAGGGCTGCAAACATGGTTAGGGACTTGGGGAGCTCTGTTATGAGGAAAGGCTGAAGGAGCTGGGGCTGTTCAGCCTTTAGAAGTGGCTGAGAAGGACCCTCATCCCTGTCAGTGTCTGCAGGGAGGGCTCAGAGCATGGACCAGGCAATGGCACAAGAGGAGTGGGCAGGAACTGATGCCCAGGAAATTCAACCTGAGCATGAGACAGAACTTCTTCCCTGTGCAGTGACCAAGCACTGAACAGATTGCCCAGAGAAGGTGTGGAGTCTCCCTCCCTGGAGATATTCCAGAGCTGTCTGGACACAATCCTGTGCCTGTGCTCTGGGATGGCCCTGCTGGAGCAGGGAGGTTGAACCAAATGACCCCACTGTGGTCCCTTCCAGCCTGACCCACTCTGTGAGTCTGTGAGTCTGTCAAGTCGCAATGAACATGAGGCAATATGAGTCGGAGAGATCCAGCCAAACAAATGAAAGCATTTTAATGTAGATAAATGTAAATCCAAATAGCAAAGGGGAGGAAAGGAAAAGAAAAAGAAAAAGGAAAAAGAAAAAGGAAAAAGGAAAAGGAAAAGAAAAAGGAAAAAGGAAAAGGAAAAGAAAAAGAAAAAGAAAAAGAAAAAGAAAAAGAAAAAGAAAAAGAAAAAGAAAAAGAAAAAGAAAAAGAAAAAGAAAAAGAAAAAGAAAAAGAAAAAGAAAAAGAAAAAGAAAAAGAAAAAGAAAAAGAAAAAGAAAAAGAAAAAGAAAAAGAAAAAGAAAAAGAAAAAGAAAAAGAAAAAGAAAAAGAAAAAGAAAAAGAAAAAGAAAAAGAAAAAGAAAAAGAAAAAGAAAAAGAAAAAGAAAAAGAAAAAGAAAAAGAAAAAGAAAAAGAAAAAGAAAAAGAAAAAGAAAAAGAAAAAGAAAAAGAAAAAGAAAAAGAAAAAGAAAAAGAAAAAGAAAAAGAAAAAGAAAAAGAAAAAGAAAAANGGAAAGGAAAGGAAAGGAAAGGAAAGGAAAGGAAAGGAAAGGAAAGGAAAGGAAAGGAAAGATAAAAACCCATAATGCAGTGTGGCTTTAGTTGTCACCTTTTTTTCTCCCAGACATAGCACTTCATACCAAAATGCAAAGCACAGCTGATCCTCATTCATGTTGCTTTCGACTTTTTTCAGCAAGGCTAAAATTCAAAGGAAATCATCTGACCTTAAAAGTGTTGTTGTGCTCTGCCAATCTCAACACAGCATTTTCAGTAAAACTCCCAGGTACTGAAAGCAAAGCCCCTGTAGCACTGACAGTCTCTCTCAATTTGCTTAACCTTCCACAGTCCTCCACAAGTCTGGGCTCCAACAAGAGCATTTTTAAGGTACAAAATTTTGCTTTCTAGTTCACTGAACACACGAAGAGCTGTTTGTTGACATTATCTTCCCTGTATCTTCAGGGGAAACAGCAAGTTATAAGTGGAGAAGTTTGTGAAATTCACTTCCAAAAGTCAGGGAAGCAAACAAGCAGAGAGATAAAACATTCCTGACAGGACCAAGTTCAATATTACAGAACAGAGGGGAAAAAAATCAGAGAAAATGAATGCATGGTGGGATTTAAAACTAGAATTTAATCAATTAGTTTCTCCAATACTTGCATATTCTTTATGGAGAGTTTAATTATGGTGAGATTATTAATTTGTTAAATGATTAATATAGGATTATATTAGAACAGACAGATTTTTCATTACAAATATCTTGATTTATCTCATCTCCGCAAACTACAGCGCCAAGTCTTGGAATATTTAAATTCTGTTCTTCCTGAAGAAAAGGGAAGTTTTATATTCTTCTAGAAAAACATGCAATATTTGTTTGAAAGCACACTTGGGTGCTTGGACTACAATCTGGACGCTGGAATTCCATTTTCCATTGTTGAAAGATGCCACTTATGTCCAGTGAATCTTGGAAAAAATTCTTTACTTTTGTCTTGTTCAAATATTTTCTGTGCAAATTGCAGATGTAATTCATCTGGTTCACTCTGTTTGTTCTTTAATTATACTGTAATGTCTTTGGGGGAGGTGTGACAAGGTGACACTTTGTTTAGAAAAAGAAAAAAAGGGTAAATTCATGTTAGACTTGGTTAACACACAAAGCTAAAATCAAACAAAATCTGAGTGGTTTTCCTCTTCTTTTTTGACAACAGGAAAACATAAGTGATGGAATTGTAATTGCTATTTGGCTTAGTCTAATTAGGCCTCAAAAATCTTACGGTAAATTCTAATCTGAACTAAGACAGACAAAATGCTGGGAGAATTTTTGCCAACCAAATTTCAGCCCAACTTCTTTAACGAACGATGGCTCACTGATTGAATGCCTCCTGACTGAAATCCATGTCCAGGCTTTCCAGGAAAACTCCATGAGTTTCCACTCCCCACATTATCACAGAGTCATTTAAATGTCAGGGTTTCCCCTGTCAGGAAATGCCCACTCCACTGATGTCTTTAGACCTGAAACAGCAGAAGGTAAAGGCATTATCATTATTACATTGTTACCTGAATTCAAGAAAGTCCTGAAACACCATCTGGGTGATGCCAGAGGTTTGTCTTTGAGGGGCACACATTTTCCTGACCTTGGCTTGGGGTTTGGGAGCCACAGTTTTTAATGCAGGCAGTCTTAGGTAACTTTAGCAACCCTTCTAAGGAAGCATCTGCATTTTAAATAGTGCTGCTTTTTGAGGGTACTAGAGAAGGTTTTGGTAAGAAAAGTAGCCCTTTCTCTCATGCAGGACAAATCACTCACCTTTGGCCAGGTCAAAGGAGAAAATTCAAGGGCAAAGAGGAGCATCCATAAGGCAATCTTAATCTGAATACTGAAAGCAGTGGGGAAAACATCCCTGTGGTTCTACCCATTTTTCACTGGCCCATGCTGGTGTAGATTGCCATCTTCATGATCTGATCTATTTTCTACATAGAATTATAGAATTGCTTAGGTTGGAAAAGACCCTGAAGATCCTTGAGTCCAACTGTTAACACAGCACTGCAAGGTTCACCACTAAACCATGTCCCCAGGTGCCAAATCTGCACATCTTTTAAATCCCTCCAGGGATGGGGACTCCCTGGGCAGCCTGTGGCAATGCTTGAAACCCCATTTGTGAAGGAATTGTTCCTGATAGCCAGTCTAAATTTCTCCTGGTACAATTGAAACCATTTCTGTCTTGCTGCCCGTTTGGGAGCAGATCCTGACCCTAACCTGACTCCACCCTCCTGTAATGGAGTTGTAGAGAGTGAGAAGGTCCCAGACAAGCCTCCTTTTCTCCAGGCTGAGCCCCCTCAGCTCTCTCAGCTATTCCTGATGCTCCAGACCCTTCCCCAGCTCCATTGCCCTTCCTTGGACATGCTCCAGCCCCTCAATGTCTTTCTTATCATGAGAGGCCCAAATCTGTCTCCAGGCTTCAAGGTGTAGCCTCACCAGTGCCTAGCACAGAGAGACAATCCCTGCCCTAGTCCTGCTGGCCACACTATTGCTGGTCCAAGCCATCATATCCATTTGAAGAATTACTTCACTTTCCATGCACTTTAATGTCTTAAAAACTGGCCAAATTCCTCGGAGATCTATGTATTTAAGCTGCCTGCATTAGGAGGACAAAAAAAAAAAAAGGAAGGAATAAATGTAATAACCATTGAGTGGATTATTTTCAGCCTCTAATATGGCATTGATTTAAGCCTCACAATGAAAATATAAGTGAAGAAACACAAATGAATTTGCTTACATAAAATCTGCTTCTTATTAAAAGTGATAAGCAAGGCCTGGGCGAAGCATTTATGCAATTCCTCTTCTTTGATCACTTCTTGCCTGGCTAGGCAGGACTTTTTGGAAGCGACTGCCAGAGCCTCGGCAGCCTGGCAGTGGGGTGGTACCTTAGGTTTTAACTTTTATATTTTTCCAGCCCTGCAGTGCCCAGTGTAACTCTGCAGGTCCCTGGAGCTCGTTCAGTGCTGTTCTCTCATGCTCACACTGACATAACAAAGCCTCTCCAGCTTGCTCTCCAAGGACACCCAGACCCTCCTGGGCCCAACAACTGCAAACCTTCATCTTGGGGAGAGGGGGGCAAGCCTGGGCAAATTCCATCCTTGCCTGGCTTCTGCTTGGGGAATTGATGCTGATATCAAAGTGGGAAGAACTCGGGAGCTGTCATTGTCCATTTTGGGATGCACTGAGGCAGGAGCCTCTGGAGCCCAGAGTGTACCTCTGAAGGCCTTTCAAATAAATCCCTCCTTTATTCCCTTATTCCTGTCTAGTCTCTGTTTCTAGGCAGCCATTTAAGCATCAGGGGGATGGCAGGAAAAGGATGGGCACGTTATGGGAGGCAGCTCCACACGTCCCACATGTCTGCTGGCACACAGCAGAGTGTGGCAAAGACATCCCCAGTGCCTGTTTCATTTTCTGTCATGGCCCTGGGACTTCCACCAGTGCTGGGGGATGAAGCTTTGTCGTCCTTTTTGTTGTCCCACACACCGAGCTGACCTCTGGCACTCTGCTGATTTCACCTATTTCATGGCAACCACTTCAGCTCCAATCCTTTAGTAGAGGGCTGACAGTATTTGTGCCGTGCTTGGTACTCCAGACCTCTTTTTAAGTACTGCCATAAGCATGATTAACAGTATTTATTATAAGTGTGCATTATATTATGCATTTTATGAGGTTTCTACACATCCACGGCCTTTAAAACACACGTTCCAACTACAATTCTACCTATGCCAAAACAACACGAGAATTATTACACTGCAACAGAAAAAAAAAAGAAAATAATTCAATAACGCTTTATTATCTGCAGATGGAGTCACAAGAGATTTTTTTTTTATTTGGCTACAATTGCTTTCACTATAATTTCCCCCTCATCTGTCTTTCAGGGATCATATTCAGATTGCATGTGCAAGGATTACACCCATTGGGAGTGATAGCAGGCAATGCATGAGGTGGAAACCAGAAGCTTTTAATTTATGGACTGTTCCATATTGGAATTAGTAAACTAGACGCTAGAAACTATAGGTCAAAATCATGTAGCGATATGTTATCTCTGTTTTTCTGTGTAATCTGTTTTAGGAGACCAACATCCATTTGCTAAATCAGCCACAAAAATATTTATTTTTTATGATAACATTCAGGAGTTTATAGATAAGGAAATTAAGCTGATGGGATGCATGTAAAAAATCAGTGGGCTCTTTGATATATTATCTCTTGGAAAGTGAATACTTAATTTGAAAACGCTGGAGATTACAGAAAACACTTAAAAGTGGATGAAGCACTGGTTTAAGGGGAGATGCTGAGATATGATCAGTAGCTGCTGGATTTGAATTGGCAGTGCAAACTGGGACTGATCTTGTTTAGGATTTTCACAATGTGTTATTCTAGCCTGGTGCTCAGTCAGGAGGTATTGGGAGCTCAGGGGAAGAAAAAGATATCACAGAGAATACTTTTATCCCTGTTAGTGAAGCTGCAAATACATTTCCTAACAGAAAGTACCACGTTATTCACTTAGGGACTAATAATTTTCAGTGTAAAATGGTATCACATCAGCTGAAATTGAGAAAGAAAAGAGCTTGAGCATTCCAGGGTGGGAATAAATTATTAATGTACAGGTTCCTGGAAAGACATATGTGGCCATAAGATGTGTTAGACAAGACATTTCTGGTGCTAAGAGGGATTATTGCCACTGTACCAGACACTGTGGGGACTTCAGTGAGAGCATTGTGGGTCATTCTGAGAAAAAAAAAAAAAAAGAATTGAGGAAAGAGAAAAGGTGACATGATGAGAAGAGGGCGATGTTACCTGAAGAAAGGCATTTTTACCTGCTGCAATGTGCAGCTCAGCACTGAAATGTGCTGGCTGGCTCCATATGGGATAGCTCAGATAATGCAAATATTGGCAGTGCAATAAATAAAGTTCCAGCATGGAAATTCAGCTGTTTACTTCCCAAATACCAAAGCCAGGGCTCCTGCACCTGACACTTCAGTGAAGTCACTCAGAGCTAAGTTTGTCTCTATATGACATGGTAGCAGAGCTAATGAACAGATGAGAGAAACTCTTTATCCCTCAGATCTCTAATACTGGAAGAACAAACACTTATATCATAGCCATGAATAAATTCATGCCAAATTTGGATTAAGACTGTCCAGGGAAGACCACCTGACTCAGGTTTAGGTGGATCCTGATCAGCTAGCAGTAGCAGGGGACAGGGCACCAATGCAAGTGTCTGATTCAGTGTGTGCTCCTAAAAAAGATCATAATAAGCTCTTTCAAGAAAAGTTTTGCAGCCTCCCCTCTGCAGTTCTTAATTCAGGACTCTACACTGCTCCTGTGACAGTCCTCCCCATATCACAGAATCATAGAATCATTAAGGTTGGAAAAAATCTCCAAGATCATAAAGTCCAACCTTTAACTTAGTTTTAGTGGTACCTGGGACCTGTTGTGGAATTATTTCTTATCACTTTCATTCCTTTATATGCCTTTAAAGTAATAATGCTGCATTATGTAAGTGCAGTGAAATAGCCAAGGACTATGATTACATGACACAGTTCTCTTCAAAAGGAGGAGATTGCACCTAAAAATTTAGGAAAGCACCTTCTTCTTAATATTTTAGTTTTAACTGTTCACAGCTGCAGAGAATTGTGAATCTGTTCTGCCACCAGCTGTTCTCAAACCAGCCTGGAGAAAACACAGCTCATATCCATGAGCTTTGATTTTGTTTGGTTTGTTTCCTTGCCTGATCCAAACCCAGCACTTTTAGTAAAAGAATCAGACACCTTTTTCTTCTTTGCAAAATTTGTTCCTTCGAAAATTCATCCTACTTTCAGGGCTGTTATATCTGTGTTGTTTTTGTTTAGGACAATTATCTCCGTGTGCTTTCCCAAGCTCCCTCATACTCAGATTTTTTCAGATTTCAGTGCACCTCACCTGTGCATTGGATTCCATGGGTGATACTTCGAGGAAGGCCATTTGTTTTATTTAATGATGCAATTACAAAGGGATCTTGTTCATTACATTAGTGCACACATCCACGTCAGACTTGTCTCCAGGAGAATTGGGATAATTTGTCTCATTTGGGACCAGTAACTTTACTCCTCAATTATTCTGTACTGTTGCATAAGTAACATTGCCAGGATCTCTATTAGATGGGGACAATGAGTGACTTAAGGAAATTTAATACCCTGGCATTTTCAGCTGCACAGCACTTGGTCCTATTATTAATCAAGGCTCCAGAGCCTTATTCATCTCCTGATTAAATATTTCAGCAGAAGGGAATCATGCAAGCTTTAAGTACAGTATTTTTAATTAGGGACAAGTTCAGGGTATCACTATGCATTTCTTCTTTAGTAGGTGTAATTAAAGAGCTGATCTGTAATGAGCCCACTTGGAAAAAATACTTGTCTTTAAATACTAGCAGCCTGCTCTGGAAAAAAAAAAAAAAAATAAAAGGTAGACCAAAAGAAATGGGGCAATAAATGTATCCCCCAGAAATACAGATGGGAAATTTCCTGTGGTCACTGTGACCACCTTAAATATCTTTAAGGAAGGCAGGTCCAGACACACAGGGCACAGTATGCAAAGCACACTCAGCCTTTCCACGTACTAGAAGAGAGTGGAGAGTCACTTCAGTTTAAGAAACAGTTTATGAATTATCTGTAAAAATCATCAGGATTTGCTGTAGCTAATTTACACCATCCAAATATGATTTGCCAGCTTTGAACTAATTCATCTGGGCTCCTGGTGGGAAAAGAAAGAACTCCTTCAATAAGGAATTCATCCTACCCTGTGATAAGTGTTTGAGATTGGTTATCACTGCAGACTGTGATGCAGCACACAGGCTTTAGCAGCTCAGGAAAGAAATTTGTTCCAGCTGCAATCAGGAGCCCCTCTGGCTTGCATATATGAATAATTTCTGCAGTGGCTGCTGCAGCTTCCTTCGGGCTGATGCTTCCATCATCTTTCCAACCTCACTTCACAAGTTTCTTCCTCTGCAAAAAACCACCAAAAACCTCTTCAAGATGAACCACGTTGGCTTTGTGAAACTTCCATGGTCATGGAGCACAACTGCAAACGAAGGGTGTGTGATACAGGACTGAGATGGAAAATTTCCCCACAGCGATATGGATTTTAGTTGATATAATGTATTTAAAAATTACAAGCCCATTATTACGGGAAGCACATGCACCAAACCCAAAATAACGTTATTTTGCTAATTTGCTTATTGTTCCTTACCAGAGATTCATTTTCCTTGATCTGTTTGGAGCTGACCTTGTGTTTTAGGAACCATCAGGGAGTTCTGAGTCCTTCCCAATTCTTAGTTCAAAGGTTCTCCATTGCTAGAGAGAGCATGAATTTAATCTAATCCTGCAGTCAGGTTAGAGCAGCTGAAAAAGCCTCCACACCTCAACTTCCAATTAACACCTTTCAGATGAGCTGCTGTGAATGAACACATCAGTGTTCCCAGGTTGTTCCCGCAGGAGGAGTATCAAGGACAGCATCTTAGCTGAGGAGGCACCAAGTAGGACCCAAGGAACAATAAACTCCCTTTTTTTAAAATGAAAGCAAGGTATCTGACCTCAAATGCAACTGCTTTTAATGGATTCTCAGAAGGCAGCTGAGATGTCTGAAGCTGCTGGCTCACGGAGGGTTGGTGGAAGATGCCAGACTGACTCTGATGGATACACTCTGGATGTAGATCCACATCATGGAAAAGCTTATCTGGGAATTCACTGCTACTTTTGTTACAGTTGTTATTTGCAGTCAGTCATTAGAAGCAAAATGAGTACATCCATGAGCTTCAAAGAAATGAAATGGTAATTTTTTTTTTTTTTTTTTCATTAAAAAGTTCATGGGGCTCTGAAATTTGTGATTTGGATGACTAATAATGAATTTAAAATGCTCCATCGGTGCAATGTAATGTACTGATTGTCTAAAGGCATTGATCAGGTTAAAATCTGCTCAAATTGGCTGGGGTAGCCTGCCATGACAGACTGTAGGTCAGCCAGGGGTTGTATTAAGTTTCTTTTAATTTTCTGTAAAAGAAAATACCTCATCAAGATAGCCTGAACTCTGTTTTACTGAATAATTCAACAGAAACATGATGTCCCATTCAACTTTGATCACTGGCTGGCGATTTCATAGAACCACAGAATCATTCAGGTTTGAAAAGACCTTTAAGATCATTTTTCCAGCCACCAAGCCAGCACCACCACCATGTTCACCATTAAATCACATCTTCAAGTGCCACATCCACACATTTTTTTAACACTTCCAGGGATGGTGATTCCATTGTGTTTTAATTCAGATTTAATCTTTAGGGCTGCAAGATCCGAGTCTGATTTTCTGTCCTTGTCAATGGCAAAAGTGGCTGTGATGGAAGGTGTAAAATATACACTGAATATGCACATACTGCAGAAAAGGAAGACACAGTCACAGGCACAAACCAGCTTAATTTCTTTGAGAAAATTGTCCCTACAGGTGTGGAAAATAATAATTTAATTAATTGCCCTTTTTTTTTTTTCCCCAATTATAAAAGCTATATAATTAAAATGAACTAAATTTTTAAACAAAATCCAATGGCAGATTAAGGTAAAAGGAAAAACATTATTTACCTTGCAAGGAAAAGTGCTTTCAAAGGCAATCATTCCTTTTCAATTAACCAAAATTACTTTAGGGAATTAGGATGACAGCTGCAGGAAATAAAATGACAATGAGAATGTACTGAGAGAGTACAGTAGGAGATCAGGAGCTACCTCAAATTTGGTTGATTTGGGTAGGGTTTCTGCATAGGAGTTGACCATGTTTTGAAAAACTTGACTTTCTTCATAATTTCAGCGTTGTGGAGAACAACAGGGACAGACATGTGATGATACATCCCTGACACCACTTTCCCTGGCCCAGGCATTTTCCTAACCCTGCCAACCATGTGCTTAATACTCTTTGATGGAAATATACTTATTTTTTTCTATTAATTTTCTACTCCAGGTTGGAACCTGCTCTAGTGGAAGGTGTCACTGTCTATCCCAAACTACTCTGTGATTCTATGGTTTTACTCACATTTTGCAACCACACAGACATTTAGTATCTACTCTCTTGTTTAGCAGTAATTTCTACAGTCTGGATTCATATGACAGGAGAAAAAAAAAATCCTTCATTGTGTTTCAGAGTTGCTGTATGATGCTTTCATGTGAAGGTCAGTTTTTCTTGTATAAATTATCTGAGTGGAGGAAAAATAAACCACAAAAAAAAAAAAAAAATCCTTCCCTAAAATCCCATCAACACCAGCAGGTAAAGGAGGAGATTTTGCCCCTCTGCTCCTCTCAGGTGAGACCTCACCTGCAGAGCTGCCTCCAGCCCCGGGGCCCAGCACAGGAAGGACCTGGAGCTGCTGGAGAGAGTCCAGAGGAGGCACCAGGGTGATCAGAGGGATGGAGCAGCTCTGCCGTGAGAAGGGCTGAGAGAATTGGGATTGTTCAGCCTGGAGAAGAGAAGGATTTGGGGTGATTTAATTGCAGCCTGCCAGTACCTGAAGGAGATTACAAGAATGATGCAGAGAGGCTATTTACAAAGGCCTGGGGTGACAGGACAAGGGGAAATGGCTTCAAACTGCCAGAGAGTAGGTTTAGATTAGATTTTAGGACAAAAAATCTTTTGCTTTGAGGGTGCTGAGGCCCTGGCACAGGTTGCCCTGAGGAGCTGTAGCAGGTCCATCCCTGGAAGAGTCCAAGGCCAGCTTGGCTGGAGCTCCGAGCGATGTGGTCCAGTGAGAGGTGTCCCTGCCCATGGAAGGGAGGCTGGAATGAAATGGTCTTTAAGGTCCTTTTCAGCCCAAGCCATTCTATAATTCTGTGATCACTCCACCCTCAATTTAGCTAAAAAAATTGTGCAAAGGGAAGGATCCTCACACTAATTTGGGGGTATAAAAGGTATTAGGGTAAATAAGCCTGCACCCCTCCTTGTGAAGTTGAGGCATCGGAAGAGGAATAATAAAGGTCTGTATATGATGGAGTTTCTGTCTATGAAGCATCAATAAGGTTATTCCCTTAGGACCTGGAGTTTCCTACCCCTGCTCAAAGGTGCATGTCTGAATTTTGCTCTTTTAACCCTTTGATAACGTGGCCAAGTCCATTATCCCAGTGCAGAAAGGGGAGCTAGGCCCTGGGTGCTACTAATGTTTCCTCGTGATATAAAAGCAAGAGGAAATATCAGCGCAGAAGGAGAGGGAGGAAGAAATAAGTGATCCTGAGGAACACAAAGAATTGAAATGTAATATTCCACATCATGCATTTGGGGATGAATATTAAAGACAATGATCCTACTATCACGTAATTTAGCCCATATTATCAGCAAGAGGGATATGAGCCAAGGATTAGGATGCCGAAGAGCTGAATTCCAATCTTGGCTCGGCAAATGGCTTGATGTATGCCCTTAGGCAAATTCTCTACCTTCTCTCCTACAGCTTCCCTTTCTGCATTAACAGGATAATAATATTTAGATGAGCTTTGCAAGGACTAATTAGTTAATGATTATAAAGTGCCTGAATATGTAAAGTGCAATGCAAGTGCAAGGGATTATTATCATCTTCAAAATAATGAAGAATGTTTATTAGTTAGTTATTGTGATTATTTCTTTTAAACCTCTTTATTGCTAAGTGTGTAAGAGGCTGTCAGCCATAAAGTGGGTTTTACAAAGGGATTTAGAAGGGAGGGGTGGAGGAACGGTTTGGAGGCACAGATGTAGTTTTAACAGGGAGTTTTAACACTGTTATCATGCCGGTTCCTACCTTAATATGACAGCTGCTAGGCCAGATTGGAGAGCAGTGAGCAGCAGCATTGGTAGCCTCTGGATGGTGTTTTGCCACATGTGTTCTGGGACCTTGCCCTGGCTGCTTTTGGGTACCCCTGCTTTTTGACTGTGCAGTGCTCTTCTCACTGCTCTCTGCAATCAATTAAGGGTTCTCTGGGACTCTGTAATGAGAGGGGTGGAAAAGCAAAACAGACTGTTTGGTCTAGACTGTGAAGTCCATGTCTGTCTGGGAGTTGGGTAGGAGTGTACTGAGAGAATCACAGAATAATTCCGTTTGTGGCATCTCTGGAGAAAACATTGTCCAAGCCTCTTCTCAAAGAGCCAGAGCAGGTTTCTCAGGGCTGTGTTCAGCTGGGGTTTGAATATCTCCAAGGATGGAGACTTCTCTACCTCTCTGGGAAAGCTCTTCCCATGTTTGATCACCTTCACAAAAAAAAAGGATGTTAAATCCTGTGTTTGAGTGAAATTTCTTCTATTTCAGTTTGTGCCCATTGCCTCTTGCTCTCTCACCTGGCATCATCTTCTTTAGGGCTTCCCTTCAGGTACTGCTACACCTGGATAAAATACACCTGAGATTTCTCTAGGCTGAAAAATCCCAGCTCTCGGCCTCTCCTTGTGTTAGTTATTCCACTCCCTTAATCAATTTAAAAACCATATGCTGAAGCTGTTCCAGTATGTCTATTCCCACCTTTTCCTGGGAAGCCCAGCACTGGCC
The DNA here is from genome assembly GCA_013396875.1 of Vireo altiloquus. NCBI lineage: Eukaryota > Metazoa > Chordata > Aves > Passeriformes > Vireonidae > Vireo > Vireo altiloquus. The sequence goes on from VZRF01008003.1 coordinate 274,892, forward strand.
CCAGCACCTCCAGGTGCTGTTAGTAGGGGAAGGATCACATTCTTTGGCCTGCTGTCAATGTTGATGTGCTCAGGGTAGCCTAGGAGGTTTGTGTCCACCAGGACCTCAAAGTCCTGCTCTTCAAAGCTGCTTTGCAGCTTGTCAGCCCCAGCCCATGCTGGTGTGTGGCACTGTCCCTCCCCAGATGTAGGGATACAGACCTGGGACACACAAATCCAGAACTGTGAATGAAAGGGTGTCTTCATTTTCCAGATTGTTTTGCTCTTGGTTTTGTAGGTGATGATTTTTTCCAGGGAATGAATAAAGATTGGTTGATAATTCAGGCTGAAAGGGACCTCCACAGCTCTGCAGTTCAAACTCCAGCTCAAAACCTGCTGCCTCTGCCCCATGAGTCTTTCCTTTGTTTATTGGAGCCTGTCATGATTTTTCTGTGTAGCCAGACTCGTGTTCTGACATGTCTGATTGTTTTGTTGAGTGTTGGGATGCCCCATTCCCACCTTTCTTGCACTTGGAGGATGCTGTTCTTAAAACTCGGATAAGTTTTCTGAACTCTGTTCCCCTTCAGAGTAGCCTCACATGGGATCCACTGACTGGTTCCTTCAGTAAATCAAAACATGCTCTTAAAGTCTGGGATTTGCACTTCCTCTTTATCCTTTCAGGATCTTGAGCTACACTAACTGGGGCTCACTATAGCCAAGACCTCCTGTGAGAATCACCTGTTTGGTTCACCCAGATAAGTCCTCCTGCACCACACCTGGAGCTAAAATTGGGCTAAAAGTTGTCCATTGAGCTGGCTGGACACTGGACACTTTGAATCTGCAAACCTGCTTCCAGAATGTTTAGGAAAAAGTTAATTTTTGGGTCCTTTAGCAGGAGTGGCAGTCTAAGTTCCACATAGCATCGCACTGAGCAGGTTTATTCTCACCAGCCCAGGATCTGTGCAGCTCTTTCCACTGCATGGTGCTGACATGTTCTACATTTTCCCTTAACATCCTGCAGCTCTTTCCACTGCATGGTGCTGACATGTTCTACATTTTCCCTTAACATCCTAATCCTTCTTGAGCACTTTGCTGTCAAAGCCCCTAAAAGTATGCTAATGCTTAACCTGTAAAAGCTCTGCTAATCTTTCTCCTGCCCTCCCACTATCCCAAACAGAAAACTGCTGACAAGTCTCAGGATGAGATAAACGGGCTCATGAGGGTGAGGAGAAGGAAAGGGACTTAAGCTGACAGGCTTGATCTCCTCCTGCCACCCTTTTCCTGCAGATAGCCCCTCAGAGCTCCGGCACAAACCGCACGTGGAACAACTTTTTACATGACGATGCTGCTGTATCCCTCCCATGAGCTTCTTAGGGAAGAAAGTGGATTTACTCCCATTTTTCTGAACTTCTCGTCTGGCAGTGCAGCCCAGCCGTGTGCTCTCCCTGTCAGATGGTGACAGTGTGATCTACAGGCAGCTTCTGAGGGGGAGACTAAGCCTATAAGTGCCTTAAAACTTCACGTGGAGATGGGTTTTCCATTGTAATAAGAGCTGACGGTACCTTTTTGTAATCAAAATGCAAACTCCCTTCCACTGCTCAGTGCTCAGGAGCACAATTGAGAGTGACAGAATTCATTACACAACAGAGACAGATGGAGTACTTTAAAAAGAACCATACATCAAGAGCGGAGGTCTGTGAGTGTGTAGATAGTGGGCAAAAAAGCTTAAAAACTTCAATCCCCTCCAAACTGCTGAAAATTACCAATCTTCTTATCTTGGCAAAACCTTATTATGCAAATAGTTGTCAAGTGGAACACTCAAATTGGCAAAATTGCTTTATTGTAGTACTTTTTACACTCCTTCCAAGAAAAGTCTGTTTTGCTGGTGTGATAAGTAAATGATTGATTACTTGTGCTGGTCCGGAATAGCAGAGTGGAAAATGATGTAGTAACACCGTCAGTGGCACAAACTCCATTTAAAAAGAGGAGCACTACCATTTTTGAAAGGAGTGCACCACTTAAAAATGGCCAAGTCAGTACCTCTTCCTTCTCCTGCTTAACCTGAAAAAAAGTGAGTAAACAGATTTTTTTTCAGGCACCAAATGAGTCAATCTTTTTTCTCAATCCCTTGTGAGCTTTGGTTGTTTTTACACAAAATATGGAACTTGGCAGCTGTTCTTCCCTTCCAAAGGTAGTAGAGATTTTAGGGTTTTTCCTTCCTCTCAGCAGTTTTTCTCTGTGCACAGCACGGGATACTTCTCTCTCTCTCAGTTGTGGACTCAGTTGTGCTGAAATGTGTTCATTCGTTTGACATAAAGAGAATTATTGCATTGGATTTTTCTTGAGAAGGCAAGAACTGGAAATGGCTAATGGAGCAGAACTGCAAACTCCCTGTCTTCCATAGTTTTCAGCTCTTCTCTACAGAACTGGTTGAAACTGGCTGTTGAATCGTGGGCACAATACTGGCAGGTCCACTGTGGTCAGATTTAGTCAGCACTTGGCTTAGTACTGAGTAATAAATGGTAGAAGAAGCAGATGAAACATAAAACTATTTGATATGGCATTATCAAAGTGATTCTGTATCATAAAATCATAGAGTGCTTTGGGTTGGAAAGGACTTTTGAAGATCATCTAGTTCAGTCTCCTCGCCATGGAGACCAGGCAAGACTTTCCACTAGACCAGGTTGCTAAAATCCCCATCCAACCAAGCCTTGGGCACTTCCAGGGATGGGACATCCACAATTTCTTTGGACAACTTGTTCCTGTGTTTTGCCACCCTCGTTGCAAAAAAGTTGCTTCTTTATGTCAGATCTAAATCCACCCTCATTTAGTTTAAAACCATTGTCACTACAGTGACACAAAAATTCTGTCTCCATCATTCTGTAAGTCCCCTTTAGGCACTGGATGTCTCCAAAAAGGTCTCCCTGGTCTTCCTTTCTCCAGGCTGAACAACCCAGACTCTCTCAGTCTTTCCTCTTAGGAGAGATGTTTCCATCCTTCTGATCATTTTTGTGACCCTCCTCTGGACTCACTCTAACAGGTCTATGACTTTTTTGTGTTGGGGACCCCAGAGCTGGGTGCAGTGCTGAAGGTGAGGTCTCACCAGAGCAGAGCAGAGGGGCAGAATCACCCTGACCTCACCTGCTGCTCACACTTCTTTTGTTGCAGCCCCTGGTCATGGGTGGAACAGGAGCTCAGACAAGGTTTGTTAAAGGAGCCTTGCCCCTGAGCCATGAGGGACAGAGAAGAACACTTTGTTTTCTGAATTCCTTCTCAGGAGCCTGCGGGGAGCTGGATCCAATCTTAGCCTGACTTTGGACTGTCAACAGTTAAAGTTTTGAAACTTTGTCCTGCAAGTTTAAATGATGACAAATCAGTTATCTTTATGAAAGATGAGTTATTTATTAAGACAAATGAAGAGACAGAAGATTTTAATCAGAATTACTTACCCCATATCCTAAAAGCTAAAAACACTAGTTGACTACAACATAAAATGGCGAAGTGCATTATATTAAAGCAATAACATCAGAGCAATCATATATTAAAGCTAGCAAGAGAAACTTTAAGGAGAGGTTGATGTATCTCACCACTCCCTCTTCATTTTTTGGGTACTTCTCCCTCTTCCTCTCAATCCCTGGGAAACAACCATGAAGAGGCATCTCAGTCCACGGGAGAAGCTCCATATGCTTCAAGGAGTATGTGGAAGAACCTGACTGTGGAAAGTGAGCTGGACTTACAGCATAAAGAAGTTTCCTGCCAGTCACATGCCTTCAGGGCAGTTTAACACCTTATCTGTCAAACCTCACCTCAAAGGGACAGGTGTGTGTTTGAAGATGATTGGCTAGATTGGCTTTTTAGGAGATTCAACACCAAAAAATCCCTGCTGGTGCCTCAGGTAACTCACCACAGGCAGCTTGTACCATTCGTGTCTTCTGACTGGGTTCCAGGCCAAGCAGATAAGCTTTATCAGGGCGAGGCATCCTGCCACACCCACCATACCACAGACTTTCTGGGCTGCAAGTTTACCCTGCTGGGTCCTGGCTAGCTTTCCGTCCACCACCATCCCCAGGTCCTTCTCTCCTCTCAGACTTTCATCCCCAGTCTCCTGATGCTGGGGTTTTTTCAGCCTGGGTGCAGAACTTTGCCCTTGGCCTTGTTGAGGTTTGCATGGGTCCCCCTCCGTATTTCTTTCTTTCCTTTCCTTCTTTCCTTCTTTCCTTCTTTCCTTCTTTCCTTCTTTCCTTCTTTCCTTCTTTCCTTCTTTCCTTCTTTCTTGAAACAATTCTTGGGAAAACAGCTGTGCTTTTCCAACAGGGGGTCTTGCAGTCAAACGAAGCTGTCCACCTGAGCAGATGGGAGACACTAATGATGTATTTACAGGCAGATTCCGTCTGCCTTGCAGCGCAGCAAGGATTCCTGGTGATGGTACTGGGAGCAATCTGGAATGCAGGTCACTCTGGAGTTTGCAGCTAGTTCTGGAGCAAAGGGAAGCTTCCTTGGCTCCAAGTGTTTAGTGAACAAAAGTGGGGAGAAAAGGGGAAAAAAGGGGTCTGTTTCTCTCCTTACCTCACAGCTGAGCTGCTGTAGGTGACGCCGAAATGAGTGAAAAAGGAGTCACACCATTCTTTCTCAGAGTAGGGAATGGAGTAGCAATTGAAAAAGGTGACTGTGGGCTCACACTACAGAAGCTTTTTGGAGGGCAAGTAGTGATCATTTCCAGGAACATGGAAGTACTCTGGAACTTAATAGACATAATTTAGATATTTTCACAGAGTTCTTCATAACTACATAGACCATAAAGTACATTTAAGCCTCATGAACAGACCTTGTTGCACTGAAGGTGACACAAAGCCTTTCCTCCTGGATGTCATAGAATGGTTTGGGTTGGAAGGGACCTTAAAGATCATTCAGTTCCAACCCCTCTGGCATGAGAGGGATGTCACCCACTAGATATGTGACAAGGGACTGTGGATATGGGTTCTCACAGGAGTCAGGGAGGGTTGGTGTGATGAAACACTTTGCCAGTTATTCATGAGATCAATGCTTTATCTCCAAAGAAAATAGTGTGGTGTTAGCTACATTTACCAGAGAACTAATAAAAGTTTTTTGTAATTATAATTTCTCAGCAGATGAGTTCTGTTGTTTACACATCCACATGTTTTGGTATCTCTTTTTTGTCTCTCCCCAATGCAATGCTCTCTTTTATTAAATGTAGCACTGTAGACAGCACCACTTAAGAAATAAATACACTCCACTTGGGTTTTTTCTAAATGATGTGTTTCTAGAGTACTTTACCTGACATGTAGTCTAAATATAAACAAATTATCTTGAATGACATATTTTATGGATATATTTACATTGAATGCATTTACACAGTTTTGATGATTCTGTTTGGAAATGGTGCAGCTCACATTCAGGGCAAGTGCAACATCTTGGCAATACAGATGCTTTCCCACTTTGCAGCAGCACACAACCCTGCTGCATCTAATATTCCCTTTTTTGAGTTAAAGTGGTGAAATTTACACTTCTGAAACTTCACAAAAATTTTGTGTAGGACATTGATGATGCATTGATTTTCAGAAGTAGTTAGAAGATCTGTCTGATTGCTTATATCCCAACTGAATTACTTGTCCATTGAGTCTCATAACTGTGTTTTTTAAAAGTATTTATTACTCCAACGTGTTCAGGCTTAACCAGCAAACCAGACTCAGAAATTAGATCATTTGTTCCACTAGTTAATCAACCTCCCAAGCACCACACCTTGCTTCTAATTAGAATATGACTGATGTTTCCAACTACACTCTCTTTTGTTGCCTTTCCCATTAGCTTAAGGAGTCTTTTAATAGATGTCTTTTGTTTTTTCCATCCCTGGAAATATTTTAAGGTTTTAATATTCTGTCTTTTACTGAAAAAGAGTTTTCTAAGCCTTAAACAATTTTTGTCTTCTGCCCCCTTAGCATCCACTTTAAACCACCAGTACTGAAAATGTACCTAACATTTTAATATCAATCTCTTCAGTGTCACACAGCTGTGAGACCTCCCACTCCCAATTGCACCAGTGTGGCCAAGGTTTGCATCAGACCTGTGGTCGTGTGATTAATAAATCACAAATAAACAGCTCATCTCGAGCTGTTTATCTGCTTTGACTCTTAAATCCTCTGCACTCTCTACATATTAAAATACATTTTCCCATTTCCAGTGTGTACATTTGCAATTCTCAGATGTTTGGATTTACATTTATCTGCATTGAAATGCTTTAATTTGTTTAACTGGGTCTCTTTCATCACCTCTATTGCCTGGTGTTCATTGCAGCACTTCGAGCACTGGTGCCAAGATCAGAAATGTCAGATCCAGTGGCTCTTTCAGAAAACCACCTTAGGACTTGTTCTGTTCAAGGAGTTCCTCAACAACAGCACGAAGAACTGGAAAGCTTTGTGGATATGACCATGTCACAGGAAATGGATCACGAGGGATCATCGATGGTCTCAGACTTTGCCTTTCCTGAACTTGATTCCTTACTCATGTCTACACTGGAAATATGCTCACATCTTTATTTAAAATGGGAATGTTGTATTGGTATCCCTGCCCACGGCTGTGGGGTTGGAATTGGATGATCTTTAAAGTCCCTTCCAACCCAAGCCATTCTATGATTCTATGGAAATTTCTCAGTGCTACATTTTCCATCAGTGTTCTGGGCTGTAGAGTTCAAGGACCTTATACTTGACAATTGGATTGTTAATCACTTTCAACAACCAGGTTTTTTTTGGGTATTTTTGTTGGTTTTGGTTTGGATTTTTTTGTGGAGTTTTTTTGTGGTTTTTGTGTTATTTTGTTTTTTGTTTTTGTTTTTATTTCAGAGTGCAATGCAATTAATCCCAATAATTAATGTTTAAAAAAATAAAAACAAAGAAAAAAATACATAGTCTAGTACTGGTCCAGCCCCACACTTTAATTCATTCTCAGTTGAGTCCTGTGTTGTTGCATCCTTTTGGGGTCAAACAGCACATTGTAGTTACTTGTCTCTCTGCTCCTGTGTTTCTTTTCTTTCTTTCTGCCCCAAATCCCCAAAACATTTTTCTTTTGCCAGGCCAGGAATTCTTTTTCCTTGTGCCTTTAATTTCTCTTTGTGATGTGTAGCCGACCTTACAAACTGTCTATTCATATTACATTTATAATTTTAAGCTCCATCTCTTAAGTAAATGAAGTATATTTAATCAATCTCTGTCAGAATCTGTCATCACTGAGACTCAGGGATATCAGATTAAGGTGGGGTTTGGGTGTCCCTCATGGGGATTCTGTGGAATATTTGCCATTGGTGGTATCACTGTAAGGGAATTAGAGTCACAGAATGGTTTGGGTTGGAAGGGACCATAAGGATTATCCAGTTCCAAGAGCCATTGTCACCAATGCAGGGACATTTCCAGTCTGGATGTAGAACTAGAGGATTGCAGAGAACATTTCTCCCCCTTTCATAGGCCAATCCTTCAATTTCTAGTTGCTGCCCAAAATTTATCACTGAATCAGGATGAGATTTTAACTAAAACTCTCCATTTTTTAATTGTGAGATCAAGGCACCCTGGCCAGTTAATGGGCTGTTCTTTTGAGCACACTCAATTTTCCTTCTCATTTTCCTATTTACATGGTTTCTGCTGTGATTTTTTTTTCTCAGAACTTTCTCAGTTTCGGGAGATGTGCCCTTTCGAGGCACCAATTACATACATAAGATGTTACTGATTGAGAATTGATTCTGTTTTTCATCTTGAATGTAATCAAATCATGATCACTCATCCCTGGGTGCCTACAGATTTCCAACCAAGTAAGTAATTCATCTATATCCCTCATAATCAGGTGCAACCAAGTCATTTTGCTGTGGCTACAGTAGCCTGATATAAGAAGTAGCAGCTGCAGTTTTTATGCATTAACAGTGACTCTTCTCAACCTTAATCATGTTTCTCACAAACTGAAATTTCCCTTCACAGATTCTTGTTTTAATTTTTTAATCTTCTCTCATCAACAGGCAGGTGCTTAAGGAGTAACATCATTTTCTCTGTTTTATTTGGTAGTTATAACAAACCCCAACCTCTGTGTCTGCTCCCGGGCTTTAGTTGCTAGCACTGAATTTCAGAATTCTGAATTATTTTGCAATAATGGCTCAGAAATAACCCTGAAATTCTTAAATGTTAATAATTATTTAATAAAAACCAGTATATTTGATGAAGAGTTCTTATTGCCCTTCTCTCTACCCCTTCCAGCTTTTTGAGCCGTGCTAAATAAGAAAGTATTAGAAGTGGTTTGTTTTACTTTCTGGGAAAGCTGAGGGGGTGAACATCTCAAAATGTCCTCCAAGCTCACCAGCTGCCAGGTAGAGATTAAATCCACTGCTCCCCTCTCCTCATGGGCTACTTCCTCACCTTCCAAAGAAAGGGCTCAGCATCTGCCAAGGTGCAGAACTATAAATTTCCATAGCAGAAACGTCTGTACACACATCACACACAACAGCGTTTGTTGGTTCTGCTGTGAGACCTCGGACATGTCCTTTTATCGGCAGGGATCTGTGTCATCCATCGAAAAGCATTTCAGAATTTAGCACTGTCTTACAGCTTTATATTCTGAACTATCTCAGCTGAGTTGCTCTGGGACAGCTGTGCTCAAACAGGAAAAAAAAAAAGGGGAAATGGTCTCAAATTGCACCAAGAGAGTTCAGGTTTGATATTAAGAAAAACTTCTTCACTGAAAGAGTGGTTAAGCATTGAAACAGGCTCCTCACCGTCCCTGGAAGTGTTCAAAGAATGAGTCCATGTCTCATTTCTTGACACGGTTCGGTGGACATGGTGGTTTTGGGTCAAAGGCTGGGCTTTACCATCTGAGAGTTTTTTCCCAGCCTTAATTTTCTGTGATACTACAAATGATCAAGTTATTTTCTTAACCAGAAGAATTTGGTCAAGAACAGCACCTTCATTGACTGTCCTGGTGAAGATGGAGTGTTGAACAGGCCATGAGCTCAGAACACTTCTCCTTTGATGTGGTATTCTCTTGCAATGTCGCCCCAAGGTGTCATAGGAGATGAGGGATAAGTGGAAGTTCTCTTGCCTATTTTGTGGGGTTGTTCCTCTGAAACACTTGGTTTTTGGGGCCTGCTTACCCAGGACTTCTGTGCTCTTGGGAAAAACAAAACAAAACAAAACAGAAAACTTGAATCATCCATTGCATGGAGATGCAAATAATAAAATAAGGAGGTCTAAGAAAAAGGCAAACCTCCTTTAAAAACCAAACAATTTCTCACCTCTCTTTCACTACCACACCCACACAGTCATTTATTGATTCATGGCAGTTACAAGTTGACAATCAACAGATCAACACCTGAGCCCAGCTAATTAGATTAACAGAAATAATTACTGAGAGATGGTAATTATTTCAGTTCCACTCCTTTGAACATCATGGGCTGATGCATCCAAAAAGGCTCCAGTTGCAGTGATTTTACAAACTAAGTGTCTGAATTTGAGAAATTCAGAAAGTGCTGTGTACGAGATCCCTGCACCCCTCTCCTTCTTGTAAGCTGCTGTTCCAGCAGGAAGTTAAAAGGATGGACCTGTTTTTATCTTTTCATTAACACAGGTATTAGGTACCTGCGTGCTTAAGAGGTAAAATAACTTGGTTTTTTTAAAGTATAAGCTACATCAGATGGTATTTCTACATAAGCACCCAAGGAGGAACACCTTGGCTTTTTCTGCAGCTTTTAGACCTAAAAGCTTTGAGGTCTTTGTGATCTGTTATTGCTGTTGATGTGCTCTGAGGGATTAAGCTACAAGTGCAGACAATTATCAAAAAACCAAAATATCCCAATATGATGTTTGGCTGTGTGAAAAAAACAAATAATGAATAATCCCCTCCCCAAAATCTTTTGATATAATTTCTGTTCCATTGAACAGATGGAGCAAAAGACATAGGTATTTTTTTTTCCTTCTTGGAAACATCATCTTTGTGTCTTTCCAAGATGAAAAAATAACAACCCCACATTCACCTGCTTGCCATCTGGATCATTTTCTGTGCTTTATTTAAAAAAAAAAAAAAAAAAAAAAAAAAAAAAAAAAAAAAAAAAAAAAAAAAGTTCCAAAATTTGAAAAA